>VKOC01046840.1:0-21255 GCA_009364415.1 Spea multiplicata | reverse complement strand
ATAAAGAATGAAGTAAAATGCGAACATGAGTTTAAGACTCTTTTAATGCTATCTTAACCAACTATCTTAACAAACTATCTTAACAAACTATGTACTATGAACTATGTTCAGTCCGCATCATTCCGTGATGATCTCAAATGGAATGTGCAAAGTAAAGTCATTGAGTAGAGGGTTCAGGTTCCTCAGCATCAAAATATTGATCCTGTTCATCCGCAAAATTCTCTGCAAAATCCCTGGTCCTGGCAGCTTCGTAGCTGGTCAAAGGGACATGGAAGTCATAAAATGCTGCTGTGTTGGTATTTTTCAGAAGCTTTTCCAAAATTCTGTTTGCCTGAATCACATCCTCTTGGTCTTCAGGACGGTTGTAGATTTTATCTATCATCAGGATTTGCAACAACAGCAATGAAAGCAGAAGTGTTGCTACCCAGAATTTGAGTTCCTTGTTCGCAGCCTCAATGCGGTTCATTCTCTCCTCCAGTAGTTTTTGCTGAAATTTGAGGTTCTCCTCATGCTCTCTGAGTCTCTGTATGAGGGCCTCATCAGTCACAGCGTCATTGTTACTTTTGAGGAAGAATGGGTGGGTGACAATGGCGCCAACCAAAACAACACACACTTTGAAAATAGTGAAATACATGGTGGACCTAGAAAGAGACAAAAAGAGAGAAAATTGTCCTAAATAACATAGATTCTATATCTAACACCATACAGGTGCCCACACAGGCCGAGGAGGCTTTATTTAACAGTTAATGAAAATGAGAAATAGGTGACCTCTAATAAAAACAGGGATCATGATGCTAAATAATGGAAGAATATCCCTATTTATCAGGTGTCATAACAGGAGGAGTAACGCCACTCATCACAGACCTTCCCCTCTGTATAAAGGGCATTGCCAGGTACAAATTAGGCTGCACTTACCTTTCCCTACTACTGTAAATGTAGAATAAGAGTCAGGGAGACTCTACCCAGCGCCCCCGCTAGGGGGCACTAACAGGCTAATTAGCTCTGTACAATCTCCGATTTGTATCTGCTCTCGCAAGTCAATTGTTTTTCCTCTTGCAAGTTAATTATATCTCCTCTCTCTAGTACTGCTCGGTAAAGTGTTGCTAGCAGTATTGGTGAGTGGCTGTGTGCTCCTCCTGTTCATAGCTGCCTGCATCTGTGACATCATAGTGCATGCCTGTCTCTGTGACATCACGGAGCATGCCCAGTCAACATTAATGGTTGCTATGATACGGAAGGATTGCGCTTCCTGGTGTAGAAAATGAAACCGTGCCCAAGGTTTCTGAAATTGTTACAACGTGGCAGAAAGCGAAGTAAAGGCCAAATATGAGTGCTTTTTAGCTGCTTAGAAGACCTACAATTGGAACCATGTTCTGTCATAGAAGGTACTAAACGGGAGAGCAGAGGTCTCTTCACTGCGGGAAATGGGAAGGGTTTGAGGACCGGCCATTAGATGGAATGGAAGGTCCCAGTCTTGTTCCCCATAGAGTGCTGTCTATCCTGATCTACTGTGCATGCACTCTCTCTTCTAGTTTCATTCAACCTCACTCTTTGTTCCTCTGGTTCTTAACAGTCTTTCTTGCTAACTATCTTTCCGACGGTTCATTGTGTTGGCTGCTTCCAGTAGTCATGAGACTGCGGTTAATAGACCTGCCCTAGTGTTGCCATATTGCCCATTTTTTTACCCATGTTGTTGACCAGTTCATGTAACATCTCCCTGTATCATGAATTTTGACTCAGTTATTTCGTTATACATCTTATATTCTGCAGCACTTTATACGTGCTGATCAGTAATGGAAACAGAGAACTTGGCGGCAGATCTGAGCCATTCGGCCCCATATAGCTCTGCCCGTTTTTCCTGAAGGCTCACACCTTTATCAGTCGTTGGTCTCATCTTAGATTGGGGAGCCAAATGCCAATCCTATACATGTTTAAATCCCCTCGCTGTATTAACCTCTACCACTGGGAGACTGTTCCACTTATCTTCTGCCCTCTCAAACCTGTGTAATGGACTACCTTGTTTATCTCACACAATGTTGGCAGGCAGATGGATTTCCTAGAATTCGAAGGCAACCCATTCTTATTTATTTATTTAGCGTGTGAGAGCAGCATAAGTAAAGGGCAGAAGGCTCATCTTTACCCGATATCACAGACGAGGACATAATTGACCTTATTGGGAAAGGAACATAATTGTGTAGTCGCTGGATTTCCCACGGAGCCTCTGAAATCAGATCTGATTACTCGTATTAATGTATTTTATTTGTGGGCTGAGAAGGAGCTTTGGTTCTGCCCACTCCGACCAAGGTCCTGCCCCAATTGCACCCCTTCCCTGCCCCTTTAAATTCTTTCAGGGGCTTGTTCTGTCCTTATGTGGGGCTAGCTGAGCCCCCTTCTCCCGCGCATACCATCCCCGCTCCAAGGAGCTATCCCTGGAAAGTTCCTAGGAACGCCTATAGGAAAAATCAATTATACACACGATAAGCAGCAAACTATTTGGCCCCAGATCCTATGTATTAAAGAATGGGAACAACAGAAAGCGGTGCTGGGGATTATATACAAACACATTTTCTTTTAAATATCTGATAAGGATAATGCTAGGTAAGATGGTTCATTATAATTGTCACTGGGATGATTAAAAGCCATTTATATTTTTAAATGAAATATTATTTTACTTATCAGTTGTCGTCAAGGGGTTAAATAAAACACCAGTATGCTGTTGTTCAGTTTAAATGTTCCCTTTAAAACACTGCATCTGTAAGCACAGTTTATGCCACCATTTCCCTTGGACGCCATGCCCAAATACTAGACAGTCCGGTGGTTTAAAACCGGACCCCAGATAGAAAAACGTATCGAATACGCGCACCGCGGTTCTTTGTCATTAATAAAAAAATATATATCATAAAGAATGAAGTAAAATGCGAACATGAGTTTAAGACTCTTTTAATGCTATCTTAACCAACTATCTTAACCAACTATCTTAACCAACTATCTTAACAAACTATCTACTATGAACTATGTTCAGTCCGCATCATTCCGTGATGATCTCAAATGGAATGTGCAAAGTAAAGTCATTGAGTAGAGGGTTCAGGTTCCTCAGCATCAAAATATTGATCCTGTTCATCCGCAAAATTCTCTGCAAAATCCCTGGTCCTGGCAGCTTCGTAGCTGGTCAAAGGGACATGGAAGTCATAAAATGCTGCTGTGTTGGTATTCTTCAGAAGCTCTTCCAAAATTCTGTTTGCCTGAATCACATCCTCTTGGTCTTCAGGATGGTTGTAGATTTTATCTATCATCAGGATTTGCAACAACAGCAATGAAAGCAGAAGTGTTGCTACCCAGAATTTGAGTTCCTTGTTCGCAGCCTCAATGCGGTTCATTCTCTCCTCCAGTAGTTTTTGCTGAAATTTGAGGTTCTCCTCATGCTCTCTGAGTCTCTGTATGAGGGCCTCATCAGTCACAGTGTCGCTGTCTCTTTTGAGGAAGAATGGGTGGGTGACAATGGCGCCAACCAAAACAACACACACTTTGAAAATAGTGAAATACATGGTGGACCTAGAAAGAGGCAAAAAGAGAGAAAATTGTCCTAAATAACATAGATTCTATATCTAACACCATACAGGTGCCCACACAGGCCGAGGAGGCTTTATTTAACAGTTAATGAAAATGAGAAATAGGTGACCTCTAATAAAAACAGGGATCATGATGCTAAATAATGGAAGAATATCCCTATTTATCAGGTGTCATAACAGGAGGAGTAACGCCACTCATCACAGACCTTCCCCTCTGTATAAAGGGCATTGCCAGGTACAAATTAGGCTACACTTACCTTTCCCTACTACTGTAAATGTAGAATAGAAGTCAGGGAGACTCTACCCAGCGCCCCCCGCTAGGGGGCACTAACAGGCTAATTAGCTCTGTACAATCTCCGATTTGTATCTGCTCTCGCAAGTCAATTGTTTTTCCTCTTGCAAGTTAATTATATCTCCTCTCTCTAGTACTGCTCGGTAAAGTGTTGCTAGCAGTATTGGTGAGTGGCTGTGTGCTCCTCCTGTTCATAGCTGCCTGCATCTGTGACATCATAGTGCATGCCTGTCTCTGTGACATCACGGAGCATGCCCAGTCAACATTAATGGTTGCTATGATACGGAAGGAATGCGCTTCCTTGTGTAGAAAATGAAACCGTCCGCAAGGTTTCTGAAATTGTTACAACGTGGCAGTAAGCGAAGTAAAGGCCAAATATGAGTGCTTTTTAGCTGCTTAGAAGACCTACAATTGGAACCATGTTCTGTCATAGAAGGTACTAAGCGGGAGAGCAGAGGGCTCTCACCGCGGGAAATGGGAAGGGTTTGAGGACCGGCCATTAGATGGAATGGAAGGTCCCAGTCTCGTTCCCCAGAGAGTGCTGTCTATCCTGATCTACTGTGCATGCACTCTCTCTTCTAGTTTCACTCAACCTCACTCTTTGTTCCTCTGGTTCTTAACAGTCTTTCTTGCTAACTATCTTTCCGACGGTTCATTGTGTTGGCTGCTTCCAGTAGTCATGAGACTGCGGTTAATAGACCTGCCCTAGTGTTGCCATATTGCCCATTTTTTTACCCATGTTGTTGACCAGTTCATGTAACATCTCCCTGTATCATGAATTTTGACTCAGTTACTTAGTTATACATCTTATATTCTGCAGCACTTTATACGTGCTGATCAGTAATGGAAACAGAGAACTTGGCGGCAGATCTGAGCCATTCGGCCCCATATAGCTCTGCCCGTTTTTCCTGAAGGCTCACACCTTTATCAGTCGTTGGTCTCATCTTAGATTGGGGAGCCAAATGCCAATCCTATACATGTTTAAATCCCCTCGCTGTATTAACCTCTACCACTGGGAGACTGTTCCACTTATCTTCTGCCCTCTCAAACCTGTGTAATGGACTAACCTTGTTTATCTCACACAATGTTGGCAGGCAGATGGATTTCCTAGAATTCGAAGGCAACCCATTCTTATTTATTTATTTAGCGTGTGAGAGCAGCATAAGTAAAGGGCAGAAGGCTCATCTTTACCCGATATCACAAACGAGGACATAATTGACCTTATTGGGAAAGGAACATAATTGTGTAGTCGCTGGATTTCCCACGGAGCCTCTGAAATCAGAACTGATTACTCGTATTAATGTATTTTATTTGTGGGCTGAGAAGGAGCTTTGGTTCTGCCCACTCCGGCCAAGGTCCTGCCCCAATTGCACCCCTTCCCTGCCCCTTTAAATTCTTTCAGGGGCTTGTTCTGTCCTTATGTGGGGCTAGCTGAGCCCCCTTCTCCCGCGCATACCATCCCCGCTCCAAGGAGCTATCCCTGGAAAGTTCCTAGGAACGCCTATAGGAAAAATCAATTATACACACGATAAGCAGCAAACTATTTGGCCCCAGATCCTAAGTATTAAAGAATGGGAACAACAGAAAGTGGTGCTGGGGATTATATACAAACCACTTTGATACAAAATTTCTTTTAGATATCTGATAAGGATAATGCTAGGTAAGATGTTTCATTATAATTGTCACTGGGATGATTAAAAGCCATTTATATTTTTAAATGAAATATTATTTTACTTATCAGTTGTCGTCAAGGGGTTAAATAAAACACCAGTATGCTGTTATTCAGTTTAAATGTTCCCTTTAAAACACTGCACCTGTAAGCACAGTTTATGCCAGCATTTCCCTTGGACACCATGCCCTAATACTAGACAGTCCGGTGGTTTAAAACCGGACCCCAGATAGAAAAACGTATCGAATACGTGCACCGCGGTTCTTTGTCATTAATAAAAAAATATATCATAAAGAATGGAGTAAAATGCGAACATGAGTTTAAGACCCTTTTAATGCTATCTTAACCAACTATCTTAACCAACTATCTTAACAAACTATCTACTATGAACTATGTTCAGTCCGCATCATTCCGTGATGATCTCAAATGGAATGTGCAAAGTAAAGTCATTGAGTAGAGGGTTCAGGTTCCTCAGCATCAAAATATTGATCCTGTTCATCCGCAAAATTCTCTGCAAAATCCCTGGTCCTGGCAGCTTCGTAGCTGGTCAAAGGGACATGGAAGTCATAAAATGCTGCTGTGTTGGTATTCTTCAGAAGCTCTTCCAAAATTCTGTTTGCCTGAATCACATCCTCTTGGTCTTCAGGATGGTTGTAGATTTTATCTATCATCAGGATTTGTAACAACAGCAATGAAAGCAGAAGTGTTGCTACCCAGAATTTGAGTTCCTTGTTCGCAGCCTCAATGCGGTTCATTCTCTCCTCCAGTAGTTTTTGCTGAAATTTGAGGTTCTCCTCATGCTCTCTGAGTCTCTGTATGAGGGCCTCATCAGTCACAGCGTCACTGTCACTTTTGAGGAAGAATGGGTTTTTGACAATGGCGCCAACCAAAACAACACACACTTTGAAAATAGTGAAATACATGGTGGACCTAGAAAGAGACAAAAGGAGTGAAAATTGTCCTAAATAACATAGATTCTATATCTAACACCATACAGGTGCCCACACAGGATGATGAGACTTTATTTAACAGTTAATTAAAATTAGAAATAGGTGACCTCTAATAAAAACAGGGATCATGATGCTAAATAATGGAAGAACATCCATATTTATCAGGTGTCATAACAGGAGGAGTAACGCCACTCATCACAGACCTTCCCCTCTGTATAAAGGGCATTGCCAGGTACAAATTAGGCTGCACTTACCTTTCCCTACTACTGTAAATGTAGAATAGAAGTCAGGGAGACTCTACCCAGCGCCCCCCGCTAGGGGGCACTAACAGGCTAATTAGCTCTGTACAATCTCCGATTTGTATCTCCTCTCGCAAGTCAATTGTTTTTCCTCTTGCAAGTTAATTGTATCTCCTCTCTCTAGTACTGCTCGGTAAAGTGTTGCTAGCAGTAGTGGTGAGTGGCTGTGTGTTCCTCCTGTTCATAGCTGCCTGCATCTGTGACATCATAGTGCATGCCTGTCTCTGTGACATCACGGAGCATGCCCAGTCAACATTAATGGTTGCTATGATACGGAAGGAATGCGCTTCCTTGTGTAGAAAATGAAACCGTGCGCAAGGTTTCTGAAATTGTTACAACGTGGCAGTAAGCGAAGTAAAGGCCAAATATGAGTGCTTTTTAGCTGCTTAGAAGACCTACAATTGGAACCATGTTCTGTCATAGAAGGTACTAAACGTGAGAGCAGAGGTCTCTTCACTGTGGGAAATGGGAAGGGTTTGAGGACCGGCCATTAGATGGAATGGAAGGTCCCAGTCTCGTTCCCCAGAGAGTGCTGTCTATCCTGATCTACTGTGCATGCACTCTCTCTTCTAGTTTCACTCAACCTCACTCTTTGTTCCTCTGGTTCTTAACAGTCTTTCTTGCTAACTATCTTTCTGACGGTTCATTGTGTTGGCTGCTTCCAGTAGTCATGAGACTGCGGTTAATAGACCTGCCCTAGTGTTGCCATATTGGCCATGTTTTTTTTACCCATGTTGTTGACGAGTACATGTAACATCTCCCTGTACCATGAATTTTGAATAAACTCAAGGAAAGGACTCAGTTACTTAGTTATACATCTTATATTCTGCAGCATTAATACGTGCTAATCAGTAATAGAAACAGAGAACGTGGCGGCAGATCTGAGCCATTCGGCCCCATATAGCTCTGCCCGTTTTTCCTGAAGGCTCACACCTTAATCAGTCGTTGGTCTCATCTTAGATTGGGGAGCCAAATGCCAATCCCATACATGTTTAAATCCCCTCGCTGTATTAACCTCTACCACTGGGAGACTGTTCCACTTATCTTCTGCCCTCTCAAACCTGTGTAATGGACTAACCTCGTTGATCTCACACAATGTTGGCAGGCAGATGGATTTCCTAGAATTTGAAGGCAACCCATTCTTATTTATTTATTTAGCGTGTGAGAGCAACATAAGTAAAGGGCAGAAGACTCATCTTTACCCGATATCACAGACGAGGACATAATTGACCTTATTGGGAAAGGAACATAATTGTGTAGTCGCTGGATTTCCCACAGAGCCTCTGAAATCAGAACTGATTACTCGTATTAATGTATTTTATTTGTGGGCTGAGAAACAGCTTTGGTTCTGCCCAATCTGACCAAGGTCCTGCCCCAATTGCCCCCCTTCCCATCCCCATTAAATTCTTTCAGGGGCTTGTTCTGTCCTTATGTGGGGCTAGCAGAGCCCCCTTCTCCCGCGCATACCATCCCCGCTCCAAGGAGCTATCCCTGGAAAGTTCCTAGGAACGCCTATAGGAAAAATCAGTTATACACACGATAAGCAGCAAACTATTTGGCCCCAGATCCTATGTATTAAAGAATGGGAACAACAGAAAGCGGTGCTGGGGATTATATACAAACACATTTTCTTTTAAATATCTGATAAGGATAATGCTAGGTAAGATGGTTCATTATAATTGTCACTGGGATGATTAAAAGCCATTTATATTTTTAAATGAAATATTATTTTACTTATCAGTTGTCGTCAAGGGGTTAAATAAAACACCAGTATGCTGTTGTTCAGTTTAAATGTTCCCTTTAAAACACTGCATCTGTAAGCACAGTTTATGCCACCATTTCCCTTGGACGCCATGCCCAAATACTAGACAGTCCGGTGGTTTAAAACCGGACCCCAGATAGAAAAACGTATCGAATACGCGCACCGCGGTTCTTTGTCATTAATAAAAAAAATATATCATAAAGAATGAAGTAAAATGCGAACATGAGTTTAAGACTCTTTTAATGCTATCTTACTATCTTAACCAACTATCTTAACCAACTATCTTAACCAACTATCTTAACAAACTATCTACTATGAACTATGTTCAGTCCGCATCATTCCGTGATGATCTCAAATGGAATGTGCAAAGTAAAGTCATTGAGTAGAGGGTTCAGGTTCCTCAGCATCAAAATATTGATCCTGTTCATCCGCAAAATTCTCTGCAAAATCCCTGGTCCTGGCAGCTTCGTAGCTGGTCAAAGGGACATGGAAGTCATAAAATGCTGCTGTGTTGGTATTTTTCAGAAGCTTTTCCAAAATTCTGTTTGCCTGAATCACATCCTCTTGGTCTTCAGGATGGTTGTAGATTTTATCTATCATCAGGATTTGCAACAACAGCAGTGAAAGCAGAAGTGTTGCTACCCAGAATTTGAGTTCCTTGTTCGCAGCCTCAATGCGGTTCATTCTCTCCTCCAGTAGTTTTTGCTGAAATTTGAGGTTCTCCTCATGCTCTCTGAGTCTCTGTATGAGGGCCTCATCAGTCACAGTGTCGCTGTCTCTTTTGAGGAAGAATGGGTGGGTGACAATGGCGCCAACCAAAACAACACACACTTTGAAAATAGTGAAATACATGGTGGACCTAGAAAGAGACAAAAAGAGAGAAAATTGTCCTAAATAACATAGATTCTATATCTAACACCATACAGGTGCCCACACAGGCCGAGGAGGCTTTATTTAACAGTTAATGAAAATGAGAAATAGGTGACCTCTAATAAAAACAGGGATCATGATGCTAAATAATGGAAGAATATCCCTATTTATCAGGTGTCATAACAGGAGGAGTAACGCCACTCATCACAGACCTTCCCCTCTGTATAAAGGGCATTGCCAGGTACAAATTAGGCTGCACTTACCTTTCCCTACTACTGTAAATGTAGAATAGAAGTCAGGGAGACTCTACCCAGCGCCCCCCGCTAGGGGGCACTAACAGGCTAATTAGCTCTGTACAATCTCCGATTTGTATCTCCTCTCGCAAGTCAATTGTTTTTCCTCTTGCAAGTTAATTGTATCTCCTCTCTCTAGTACTGCTCGGTAAAGTGTTGCTAGCAGTAGTGGTGAGTGGCTGTGTGCTCCTCCTGTTCATAGCTGCCTGCATCTGTGACATCATAGTGCATGCCTGTCTCTGTGACATCACGGAGCATGCCCAGTCAACATTAATGGTTGCTATGATACGGAAGGAATGCGCTTCCTTGTGTAGAAAATGAAACCGTCCGCAAGGTTTCTGAAATTGTTACAACGTGGCAGTAAGCGAAGTAAAGGCCAAATATGAGTGCTTTTTAGCTGCTTAGAAGACCTACAATTGGAACCATGTTCTGTCATAGAAGGTACTAAGCGGGAGAGCAGAGGTCTCTCACCGCGGGAAATGGGAAGGGTTTGAGGACCGGCCATTAGATGGAATGGAAGGTCCCAGTCTCGTTCCCCAGAGAGTGCTGTCTATCCTGATCTACTGTGCATGCACTCTCTCTTCTAGTTTCACTCAACCTCACTCTTTGTTCCTCTGGTTCTTAACAGTCTTTCTTGCTAACTATCTTTCCGACGGTTCATTGTGTTGGCTGCTTCCAGTAGTTATGAGACTGCGGTTAATAGACCTGCCCTAGTGTTGCCATATTGGCCTTTTTTTTTTTTACCCATGTTGTTCACGAGTACATGTAACATCTCCCTGTACCATGAATTTTGAATAAACTCACGGAAAGGACTCAGTTACTTAGTTATACATCTTATATTCTGCAGCACTTTATACGTGCTGATCAGTAATGGAAACAGAGAACTTGGCGGCAGATCTGAGCCATTCGGCCCCATATAGCTCTGCCCGTTTTTCCTGAAGGCTCACACCTTAATCAGTCGTTGGTCTCATCTTAGATTGGGGAGCCAAATGCCAATCCTATACATGTTTAAATCCCCTCGCTGTATTAACCTCTACCACTGGGAGACTGTTCCACTTATCTTCTGCCCTCTCAAACCTGTGTAATGGACTAACCTTGTTTATCTCACACAATGTTGGCAGGCAGATGGATTTCCTAGAATTTGAAGGCAACCCATTCTTATTTATTTATTTAGCGTGTGAGAGCAACATAAGTAAAGGGGGCAGAAGACTCATCTTTACCCGATATCACAGACGAGGACGTAATTGACCTTATTGGGAAAGGAACATAATTGTGTAGTCGCTGGATTTCCCACGGAGGCTCTGAAATCAGAACTGATTACTCGTATTAATGTATTTTATTTTTGGGCTGAGAAGGAGCTTTGGTTCTGCCCGCTCCGACCAAGGTCCTGCCCCAGTTGCACCCCTTCCCTGCCCCTTTAAATTCTTTCAGGGGCTTGTTCTGTCCTTATGTGGGGCTAGCTGAGCCCCCTTCTCCCGCGCATACCATCCCCGCTCCAAGGAGCTATCCCTGGAAAGTTCCTAGGAACGCCTATAGGAAAAATCAGTTATACACACGATAAGCAGCAAACTATTTGGCCGCAGATCCTAAGTATTAAAGAATGGGAACAACAGAAAGCGGTGCTGGGGATTATATACAAACAACTTTGATACAAAATTTCTTTTAAATATCTGATAAGGATAATGCTAGGTAAGATGGTTCATTATAATTGTCACTGGGATGATTAACCCCTTCGTGACAAAGGCTGATTTTACTGTTTGTTCCCCTGGTGACAATGGCCTTTTTAACATTTCTGCGCTGCTCGCGTTTAGCTGTAATTTTCTTCTTTCCCGTTTACTGAACCCACACACATTAGATATTGTTTTTTTCAGGACAAGAAGGGCTTTCTTTAGATGACATTGTTTTGATTGTATCATATTATTTACTATTAAAAAAATTTAAAAATATGTTGAAAAATTTAGAAAAAAATGACTGTTTCTAACTTTTAGTTGAAAAATCTTTTACTCATCTATAAAAGGTAATGAAAAAACCTGCTAAATAGATTCTACTATTTGTCCTGAGTTTAGAAATACCCAATGTTTTTATGTTTTTTTGCTTTTTGCTACCCATTATGGGGCAATAAGTACAGGTAGCGTTTTGCTATTTCAAAGCCATTTTTTCCAAATCTGGTAATTCTTCCCCCCATGTGCCATTTCGGGTATCTTTGAACCGGCCAATGCAATTTACCCCATCATTGAAAACTAGACAGCCCAGGGTATTCCAAATGCTAGTATTTTAACTCTTTCCATGCACCATATCTACCACCAGTCTTTGTCAAACTTTGTGGTAGTCATTTTTTTGCATTTGTTTTGTCACACACATTTTACTTCAGGTATGAATTAAAAAGTTCTCGTTTATGTCACTATCACAAAACACCCCAATATGTGCTCAGCAACATCTCCTGAGCGCAGCGATACCCCACATGAATGATTTTGCCTGGCTGTTTGGGGGCAAAAGGGCCACATTTGGGGCATGCGCATTTTTCAATGTTGAACTTTGGCATTTGGGATCCACTGCCCATGCCCTATTTGGTACATCTTTGAGCCGGGCCATTTCAGTGTGCCCAACAAAGCCATATATTTTTGAAAACTAGACACCCCAGGGTATTTCAAATGCTGGTATTTTAACTCTTTCCATGCACCATATATACCACCAGTCTTTGTCAAACTTTGTGGTAGTCATTTTTTTGCATTTGGTTTTCCACACACATTTTACTTCAGGTATGAATTAAAAAGTTCTCGTATATGTCACTATCATAAAACACCCCAATATGTGTTCAGCAACATCTCCTGAGTACAGAGATACCTCACATGAATGATTTTGCCTGGCTGTTTGGGGGCAAAAGGGCCACATTTGGGGCATGCGCATTTTTCAATGTTGAACTTTGGCATTTGGGGATCCACTGCCCATGCCCTATTTGGTACATCTTTGAGCCGGGCCATTTCAGTGTGCCCAACAAAGCCATATATTTTTCAAAACTAGACACCACAGGGTATTTTAAATGCTGGTATTTTAACTCTTTGCATGCACACATTTTACCACCAGCATTTTTTCAAAGTTTGCAGTAGTATTTTTGTGTGTGTATTTTTCCCACACACACCTACTTTATGTATGAATTTACAGTTCCTGGTATATGCCGCTGTCACACGACACCCCATAATTTGTTCAGCAACATCTCCTGAGCGCAGTGATACCCCACATGCATGGGTGTGTCATTTGTTTGGGGAACTAAAAGGCCACATTTGGTACGTGTGCATTTTTCTAATTGGAAATTAGATGTGTGGCCATCCTTCCCCCGGTGTTAATTGGGACGTTGTTGAACCTGGCCCATTCAATTTACCCCATCAAATCATACATTTTTTAAAAGTAGACACCCCACGAGCATTTAATATGCCAGTATTTTAACTCTTTCCATGCGAGAATTGTTTTAAGCTAATATGCTAATTTTAGCATATTAGTAAAATACTAGACAGTCCGGTGGTTTAAAACCGGACCCCAGATAGAAAAACGTATCGAATACGTGCACCGCGGTTCTTTGTCATTAATAAAAAAAATATATCATAAAGAATGAAGTAAAATGCGAACATGAGTTTAAGACTCTTTTAATGCTATCTTAACTAACTATCTTAACCAACTATCTTAACAAACTATCTTAACAAACTATCTACTATGAACTATGTTCAGTCCGCATCATTCCGTGATGATCTCAAATGGAATGTGCAAAGTAAAGTCATTGAGTAGAGGGTTCAGGTTCCTCAGCATCAAAATATTGATCCTGTTCATCCGCAAAATTCTCTGCAAAATCCCTGGTCCTGGCAGCTTCGTAGCTGGTCAAAGGGACATGGAAGTCATAAAATGCTGCTGTGTTGGTATTCTTCAGAAGCTCTTCCAAAATTCTGTTTGCCTGAATCGCATCCTCTTGGTCTTCAGGATGGTTGTAGATTTTATCTATCATCAGGATTTGTAACAACAGCAATGAAAGCAGAAGTGTTGCTACCCAGAATTTGAGTTCCTTGTTCGCAGCCTCAATGCGGTTCATTCTCTCCTCCAGTAGTTTTTGCTGAAATTTGAGGTTCTCCTCATGCTCTCTGAGTCTCTGTATGAGGGCCTCATCAGTCACAGCGTCACTGTCACTTTTGAGGAAGAATGGGTTTTTGACAATGGCGCCAACCAAAACAACACACACTTTGAAAATAGTGAAATACATGGTGGACCTAGAAAGAGACAAAAGGAGTGAAAATTGTCCTAAATAACATAGATTCTATATCTAACACCATACAGGTGCCCACACAGGATGATGAGACTTTATTTAACAGTTAATTAAAATTAGAAATAGGTGACCTCTAATAAAAACAGGGATCATGATGCTAAATAATGGAAGAACATCCATATTTATCAGGTGTCATAACAGGAGGAGTAACGCCACTCATCACAGACCTTCCCCTCTGTATAAAGGGCATTGCCAGGTACAAATTAGGCTGCACTTACCTTTCCCTACTACTGTAAATGTAGAATAGAAGTCAGGGAGACTCTACCCAGCGCCCCCCGCTAGGGGGCACTAACAGGCTAATTAGCTCTGTACAATCTCCGATTTGTATCTCCTCTCGCAAGTCAATTGTTTTTCCTCTTGCAAGTTAATTGTATCTCCTCTCTCTAGTACTGCTCGGTAAAGTGTTGCTAGCAGTAGTGGTGAGTGGCTGTGTGCTCCTCCTGTTCATAGCTGCCTGCATCTGTGACATCATAGTGCATGCCTGTCTCTGTGACATCACGGAGCATGCCCAGTCAACATTAATGGTTGCTATGATACGGAAGGAATGCGCTTCCTTGTGTAGAAAATGAAACCGTGCGCAAGGTTTCTGAAATTCTTACAACGTGGCAGTAAGCGAAGTAAAGGCCAAATATGAGTGCTTTTTAGCTGCTTAGAAGACCTACAATTGGAACCATGTTCTGTCATAGAAGGTACTAAACGTGAGAGCAGAGGTCTCTTCACTGTGGGAAATGGGAAGGGTTTGAGGACCGGCCATTAGATTGAATGGAAGGTCCCAGTCTCGTTCCCCAGAGAGTGCTGTCTATCCTGATCTACTGTGCATGCACTCTCTCTTCTAGTTTCACTCAACCTCACTCTTTGTTCCTCTGGTTCTTAACAGTCTTTCTTGCTAACTATCTTTCTGACGGTTCATTGTGTTGGCTGCTTCCAGTAGTCATGAGACTGCGGTTAATAGACCTGCCCTAGTGTTGCCATATTGGCCATGTTTTTTTTACCCATGTTGTTGACGAGTACATGTAACATCTCCCTGTACCATGAATTTTGAATAAACTCAAGGAAAGGACTCAGTTACTTAGTTATACATCTTATATTCTGCAGCATTAATACGTGCTAATCAGTAATAGAAACAGAGAACTTGGCGGCAGATCTGAGCCATTCGGCCCCATATAGCTCTGCCCGTTTTTCCTGAAGGCTCACACCTTAATCAGTCGTTGGTCTCATCTTAGATTGGGGAGCCAAATGCCAATCCCATACATGTTTAAATCCCCTCGCTGTATTAACCTCTACCACTGGGAGACTGTTCCACTTATCTTCTGCCCTCTCAAACCTGTGTAATGGACTAACCTCGTTGATCTCACACAATGTTGGCAGGCAGATGGATTTCCTAGAATTTGAAGGCAACCCATTCTTATTTATTTATTTAGCGTGTGAGAGCAACATAAGTAAAGGGCAGAAGACTCATCTTTACCCGATATCACAGACGAGGACATAATTGACCTTATTGGGAAAGGAACATAATTGTGTAGTCGCTGGATTTCCCACGGAGCCTCTGAAATCAGAACTGATTACTCGTATTAATGTATTTTATTTGTGGGCTGAGAAACAGCTTTGGTTCTGCCCACTCCGACCAAGGTCCTGCCCCAATTGCACCCCTTCCCTGCCCCTTTAAATTCTTTCAGGGGCTTGTTCTGTCCTTATGTGGGGCTAGCTGAGCCCCCTTCTCCCGCGCATACCATCCCCGCTCCAAGGAGCTATCCCTGGAAAGTTCCTAGGAACGCCTATAGGAAAAATCAGTTATACACACGATAAGCAGCAAACTATTTGGCCCCAGATCCTAAGTATTAAAGAATGGGAACAACAGAAAGCGGTGCTGGGGATTATATACAAACACTTTGATACAAAATTTCTTTTAAATATCTGATAAGGATAATGCTAGGTAAGATGGTTCATTATAATTGTCACTGGGATGATTAAAAGCCATTTATATTTTTAAATGAAATATTATTTTACTTATCAGTTGTCGTCAAGGGGTTAAATAAAACACCAGTATGCTGTTGTTCAGTTTAAATGTTCCCTTTAAAACACTGCACCTGTAAGCACAGTTTATGCCACCATTTCCCTTGGACGCCATGCCCAAATACTAGACAGTCCGGTGGTTTAAAACCGGACCCCAGATAGAAAAACGTATCGAATACGCGCACCGCGGTTCTTTGTCATTAATAAAAAAATATATATCATAAAGAATGAAGTAAAATGCGAACATGAGTTTAAGACTCTTTTAATGCTATCTTAACAACTATCTTAACCAACTATCTTAACCAACTATCTTAACAAACTATCTACTATGAACTATGTTCAGTCCGCATCATTCCGTGATGATCTCAAATGGAATGTGCAAAGTAAAGTCATTGAGTAGAGGGTTCAGGTTCCTCAGCATCAAAATATTGATCCTGTTCATCCGCAAAATTCTCTGCAAAATCCCTGGTCCTGGCAGCTTCGTAGCTGGTCAAAGGGACATGGAAGTCATAAAATGCTGCTGTGTTGGTATTCTTCAGAAGCTCTTCCAAAATTCTGTTTGCCTGAATCACATCCTCTTGGTCTTCAGGATGGTTGTAGATTTTATCTATCATCAGGATTTGCAACAACAGCAATGAAAGCAGAAGTGTTGCTACCCAGAATTTGAGTTCCTTGTTCGCAGCCTCAATGCGGTTCATTCTCTCCTCCAGTAGTTTTTGCTGAAATTTGAGGTTCTCCTCATGCTCTCTGAGTCTCTGTATGAGGGCCTCATCAGTCACAGCGTCACTGTCACTTTTGAGGAAGAATGGGTTTTTGACAATGGCGCCAACCAAAACAACACACACTTTGAAAATAGTGAAATACATGGTGGACCTAGAAAGAGACAAAAAGAGAGAAAATTGTCCTAAATAACATAGATTCTATATCTAACACCATACAGGTGCCCACACAGGCCGAGGAGGCTTTATTTAACAGTTAATGAAAATGAGAAATAGGTGACCTCTAATAAAAACAGGGATCATGATGCTAAATAATGGAAGAATATCCCTATTTATCAGGTGTCATAACAGGAGGAGTAACGCCACTCATCACAGACCTTCCCCTCTGTATAAAGGGCATTGCCAGGTACAAATTAGGCTGCACTTACCTTTCCCTACTACTGTAAATGTAGAATAGAAGTCAGGGAGACTCTACCCAGCGCCCCCCGCTAGGGGGCACTAACAGGCTAATTAGCTCTGTACAATCTCCGATTTGTATCTCCTCTCGCAAGTCAATTGTTTTTCCTCTTGCAAGTTAATTGTATCTCCTCTCTCTAGTACTGCTCGGTAAAGTGTTGCTAGCAGTAGTGGTGAGTGGCTGTGTGCTCCTCCTGTTCATAGCTGCCTGCATCTGTGACATCATAGTGCATGCCTGTCTCTGTGACATCACGGAGCATGCCCAGTCAACATTAATGGTTGCTATGATACGGAAGGAATGCGCTTCCTTGTGTAGAAAATGAAACCGTCCGCAAGGTTTCTGAAATTGTTACAACGTGGCAGTAAGCGAAGTAAAGGCCAAATATGAGTGCTTTTTAGCTGCTTAGAAGACCTACAATTGGAACCATGTTCTGTCATAGAAGGTACTAAACGGGAGAGCAGAGGTCTCTTCACTGCGGGAAATGGGAAGGGTTTGAGGACCGGCCATTAGATTGAATGGAAGGTCCCAGTCTCGTTCCCCAGAGAGTGCTGTCTATCCTGATCTACTGTGCATGCACTCTCTCTTCTAGTTTCACTCAACCTCACTCTTTGTTCCTCTGGTTCTTAACAGTCTTTCTTGCTAACTATCTTTCTGACGGTTCATTGTGTTGGCTGCTTCCAGTAGTCATGAGACTGCGGTTAATAGACCTGCCCTAGTGTTGCCATATTGGCCATGTTTTTTTTACCCATGTTGTTGACGAGTACATGTAACATCTCCCTGTACCATGAATTTTGAATAAACTCACGGAAAGGACTCAGTTACTTAGTTATACATCTTATATTCTGCAGCACTTTATACGTGCTGATCAGTAATAGAAACAGAGAACTTGGCGGCAGATCTGAGCCATTCGGCCCCATATAGCTCTGCCCGTTTTTCCTGAAGGCTCACACCTTAATCAGTCGTTGGTCTCATCTTAGATTGGGGAGCCAAATGCCAATCCTATACATGTTTAAATCCCCTCGCTGTATTAACCTCTACCACTGGGAGACTGTTCCACTTATCTTCTGCCCTCTCAAACCTGTGTAATGGACTAACCTTGTTTATCTCACACAATGTTGGCAGGCAGATGGATTTCCTAGAATTTGAAGGCAACCCATTCTTATTTATTTATTTAGCGTGTGAGAGCAACATAAGTAAAGGGCAGAAGACTCATCTTTACCCGATATCACAGACGAGGACATAATTGACCTTATTGGGAAAGGAACATAATTGTGTAGTCGCTGGATTTCCCACGGAGGCTCTGAAATCAGAACTGATTACTCGTATTAATGTATTTTATTTGTGGGCTGAGAAGGAGCTTTGGTTCTGCCCAATCCGACCAAGGTCCTGCCCCAATTGCACCCCTTCCCTGCCCCTTTAAATTCTTTCAGGGGCTTGTTCTGTCCTTATGTGGGGCTAGCTGAGCCCCCTTCTCCCGCGCATACCATCCCCGCTCCAAGGAGCTATCCCTGGAAAGTTCCTAGGAACGCCTATAGGAAAAATCAGTTATACACACGATAAGCAGCAAACTATTTGGCCGCAGATCCTAAGTATTAAAGAATGGGAACAACAGAAAGCGGTGCTGGGGATTATATACAAACAACTTTGATACAAAATTTCTTTTAAATATCTGATAAGGATAATGCTAGGTAAGATGGTTCATTATAATTGTCACTGGGATGATTAAAAGCCATTTATATTTTTAAATGAAATATTATTTTACTTATCAGTTGTCGTCAAGGGGTTAAATAAAACACCAGTATGCTGTTATTCAGTTTAAATGTTCCCTTTAAAACACTGCACCTGTAAGCACAGTTTATGCCACCATTTCCCTTGGACGCCATGCCCAAATACTAGACAGTCCGGTGGTTTAAAACCGGACCCCAAATCTTTTACTCATCTATAAAAGGTAATGAAAAAACCTGCTAAATAGATTCTACTATTTGTCCTGAGTTTAGAAATACCCAATGTTTTTATGTTTTTTTGCTTTTTTCTACCCATTATGGGGCAATAAGTACAGGTAGCGTTTTGCTATTTCAAAGCCATTTTTTCCAAATCTGGTAATTCTTCCCGCCATGTGCCATTTCGGGTATCTTTGAACCCGGCCAATGCAATTTACCCCATCAAGTCATATATTTTTGAAAACTAGACAGCCCAGGATATTCCAAATGCTAGTATTTTAACTCTTTCCATGCACCATATCTACCACCAGTCTTTGTCAAACTTTGTGGTAGTCATTTTTTTGCATTTGTTTTGTCACACACATTTTACTTCAGGTATGAATTAAAAAGTTCTCGTTTATGTCACTATCACAAAACACCCCAATATGTTTTCAGCAACATCTCCTGAGCGCAGCGATACCCCACATGAATGATTTTGCCTAGCTGTTTGGGGGCAAAAGGGCCACATTTGGGGCATGCGCATTTTTCAATGTTGAACTTTGGCATTTGGGGATCCACTGCCCATGCCCTATTTGGTACATCTTTGAGCCGGGCCATTTCAGTGTGCCCAATAAACCCATATATTTTTGAAAACTAGACACCCCAGGGTATTTCAAATGCTAGTATTTTAACTCTTTCCATGCACCATATATACCACCAGTCTTTGTCAAACTTTGTGGTAGTCATTTTTTTGCATTTGGTTTTCCACACACATTTTACTTCAGGTATGAATTAAAAAGTTCTCGTATATGTCACTATCAAAAAACACCCCAATATGTGTTCAGCAACATCACCTGAGTACAGCGATACCTCACATGAATGATTTTGCCTGGCTGTTTGGGGGCAAAAGGGCCACATTTGGGGCATGCGCATTTTTCAATGTTGAACTTTGGCATTTTGGGATCCACTGCCCATGCCCTATTTGGTACATCTTTGAGCCGGGCCATTTCAGTGTGCCCAACAAAGCCATATATTTTTCAAAACTAGACACCACAGGGTATTTTAAATGCTGGTATTTTAACTCTTTGCATGCACACATTTTACCACCAGCATTTTTTCAAAGTTTGCAGTAGTATTTTTGTGTGTATTTTTCCCACACACACCTACTTTATGTATGAATTTACAGCTCCTGGTATATGCCGCTGTCACACGACACCCCATAATGTGTTCAGCAACATCTCCTGAGTGCAGTGATACCCCACATGCATGGGTGTGTCTTTTTTCTTGGGGAACTAAAAGGCCACATTTGGTACGTGTGCATTTTTCTAATTGGAAATTAGATGTGTGGCCATCCTTCCCAATGACTGAACGGGTGTTAATTGGACGTTGTGAAGCTGGCCGCATTCAATTTACCCCATCGCAAACTCATACATTTTTTTTAAAAGTAGACACCCACGCCAGGGCATTTAATATGCCAGTATTTATACTCTTTCCACTGCGAGAATTGTTTTAGCTAATATGCTAATTTTAGGACTTGCTCACAAAAATATAATTTTTTATATATACATTTTATTTTTTTTTGTCTTTTTTAAAAAAAGAATTAACATTTTTTTTCAACTTGGAGGTTCCCCTGATAGTGACATCAGTGGGAAATGATTTTTACATTTTACTAGTTTTTTACTATTTTTTTTCTAATTATTATTAATTTTATTTTATTTTTTAATTTATTTTTACTAATCACACTGTGATTAGAAAGCTGGGCTCCATTGACTTGCATGGTGAATGCAGTACCTGTATTCAACCTGCAAGTGGAGCCAAAGTTCTCTAGATGGTCTGGACCATCTAGCGAACTTTTAAAATTTGTGGTTCCTGTTACAGGACGGCGGCCATCTTCCTTGATGGCGAAGACTGCCGGCAGCTGCGGCTGTGACCGCTCTCCGGAGCGGTCACAGCCCAACAAAAGGTTAGTGTTTGGTGTCGCTGGATGCCTCCTGATCGAGGCATTCCAGCGACACCATTTAAGTTTAGGAGGCGATCGTCGATCGCCTCCTAAACGCTTTTAAAACGGGCTTAAACGCCATAAAAACAAAGTATGGCGGTTGTTGACGCCCCGTGGAGGGGCCAGAGATGGCCC
>VKOC01046836.1:0-27864 GCA_009364415.1 Spea multiplicata | reverse complement strand
ATAAGGAAGTGGTTAAACTCACAGAGCTTGCTCACTGTAAGGGGCTTGCATTTTCTAAGTGACTTGCTTTCTGTAAGTGACCAGTTTGTGCACCACAGCAGCGGCAGAGAAGTGGTATTATAAGTATACCAACAGTGGGTTTGTATCTCAACCAGCAACAAGAGGGTTGAAGGGTTTGTGGTAAAAAAACAAAAAAAAACAAACAAAAAAAAAAAACTGTGTGTTTTGCATTAACTGTTTGGTTTTTTTCTCTCCCATTTTCTATAGTGTAATTAGTTAAGGGTGGGGTTTATAATCAATTAACTGTGTTGCTCTGTATATAAGGAAGTGGTTAAACTCACAGAGCTTGCTCACTGTAAGGGGCTTGCATTTCTAAGTGACTTGCTTTCTGTAAGTGACCAGTTTGTGCACCACAGCAGTTAGTGCAACACAAGAGTGCAAGAGCAAGAAGGGTAAGTGACATAAAGCAATTGTTTAAATTCTGTACTCGCGTCCCTTTATAAAGTATGAGCAAGCTTGGAGATTTCACTCAGTGCACATCATGCCATATGTATGCATGCTTGGAACAGCAGTTCCTGGGTCCATATCGCTGTGGTAAGTGTGATCAATTGGTCTCTCTGGAAGCTGAGGTTGGTGCTCTGAAGAGGCACATTGAAACACTGAGAGAGATTGACAACCTTGAGAGGAGGCTGTTGCTCACTGAGCAAAGTTTAGATGGGGCCCCTAGCAATGAGGGAGGAGATCAGTCAGAAGGGAGTCAGGCACATAGCTGGGTGACAGTAAGACGTGGTTGCAGTGGGGAAGGGAAGAGGAAGAGGCAAGCCAGCCCAGAGTCTCTCCCTCCCAACAAATTTGCCCTTTTAAGTGAGCATGTTGGGGAGGCAGACTCAGAGGTAGGCTTTGCGGAAAAAGCTGTTCTCCCTAACAGCCGGGAGAGCAGCTCATCCAATGTGCAGGGGATCCGAAAGGAAGGAAAGCCCAGGCAGGTTGTGGTGGTAGGGGATTCAATAATCAGGAAAACAGACAGGGTAATCTGTAGCTCTGATCGCAGCAACCGAATGGTTTGCTGTCTCCCGGGTGCCCGGGTTCGGCATGTTGCGGACAGAGTGGATAGATTATTGGGAGGGGCTGGTGAGGATCCAGCTGTCTTGGTGCACATTGGCACCAATGACATAGTAAGAGGAAGATGGAGTGTCCTAAAAAGGTAATTTTAGGGACTTGGGTAGTAAGATTAAGAAAAGGACCTCCAAGGTAGTATTCTCAGAGATACTACCTGTGCCATGCGCTACACCAGAAAGGCAGCGGGAGATTAGGCAGCTAAATGCATGGCTGAAGTCTTGGTGTAAGAAGGAGGGCTTTGGGTTCTTAGAGCACTGGGCTGATTTTGCTTTGGGGTACAATCTCTATAGTCGTGATGGATTGCACCTAAATGCAAGAGGGTCCAATGTGCTTGGGGAGAGAATGGTTAGACGGTTGGAGGAGATTTTAAACTAGGAATGGGGGGGGAGGGAATAAATACCGGGTTAGACAGTATAGAAAGGGAAGGCGATTTACTTAGTAACCAGGTGGGTGGATCTGGGGGCTTGGGCTATAAAGATAATAGGGAGAAGCATATATTTTGCCCCCCAAAGCAAGGACAGAAAGTGATTGCAGCATCGGTGTTAAATGACAAGCTAAAGGTCATGTCTACAAATGCTCGCAGTTTAGGGAATAAGATCCATGAACTTGTAACAGTTGTGGCAACTGAGAATGTTGATATAGTGGCTGTTACTGAGACATGGTATAATGAGAAAAATGACTGGGACATATCAATACCGGGGTACTCTTTATATAGGAAAGATAGAAAGGGCAGGAAAGGGGGAGGGGTGGCCCTATATGTGAAAAATAACATAAAATCTAACTTAATACAAGTTGGTGAGGAGAACTTAGAGTCGGTTTGGGTTACAGTACAATTTGGCAAAAGTAAAGTAACTCGCATAGGTGTGATTTATAGACCCCCAGGACAAGTAGAAGAACTCGATAATCTACTAGTGGAGGAAATAGCTAAAATGACAGTGAAGGGGATGTTATAATCATGGGTGACTTTAATCTCCCTGATGTGAACTGGAAAACGAAAGTAGCTGGTTGTACCAGGAGTGCGGATATTCTAAACTCCCTATTGGGATTATCTTTAAAACATGTGGTTGAGGAACCAACTCGTAAGGAGGCCACATTGGATTTAGTGTTCACAAATGGAGATTTGTTAACAGATATTTCTGTAGGTGAAAGTTTGGGATCTAGTGATCATCAGTCTGTGTGGTTTAATATACGAACAGTGACTGAGTCACACCACACAAAAACAAAAGTTTTAGATTTTAGAAAAGCTGACTTTTCTAAAATGAGAAAATGTATAGAGGAGTCATTATCAGACTGGCACAATTTAAATGGTGTTCAGGAGAAATGGGATTTTGTAAAAGCTGTTTTATTGAAGATAACAAAAAATTGTATTAGGTTGGTCAGTAAGAGTAAAAAATTAAGGAAACCGCTGTGGTACTCTGCAGAAGTGGCCAAAATCGTGAAAGACAAGAAGTTAGCCTTTAGTAGATACAAAAATACCCAAAGTGAGGAAGATAGACAGATCTATAAAATTAGGCAGAAAGAGGCAAAGAAAGTTATAAAAACTGCCAAATCACAGGCAGAAGAGCGAATTGCCCTATCAGTAAAAAATGGAGATAAAACATTTTTTAGATATATAAATGAGAAAAGGAAAGTTAAACAAGGATTAGTTAGACTAAAAACAAAAGGCATATATGTAGAAGAGGATAAAGGTTTAGCTGACTGCCTCAATGAATATTTCTGTTCAGTTTTTACAGATGAGAATGATGGAATGGGACCTCAGTTGGGAAAAAAGACTGAATCATTTGAAATATGTGAGTTTATCGAGGCGGAGGTTTTACTTCAGTTGTCTAAGGTAAAGACAAATAAGTCGATGGGGCCTGATGGGATACACCCCAAGTTATTAAAAGAGCTTGGGGGTGTACTAGCAAAACCGTTAACTGATATATTTAACGAATCATTGGTAACGGGAGTTGTCCCTGGGGATTGGAAAGTAGCGAATGTTGTGCCTATACACAAAAAAGGCAGTAGGGAGGAGTCGGGCAACTACAGGCCAGTTAGTCTTACATCTGTAGTGGGAAAATTAATGGAAACAATGTTAAAGGAAAGGATTGTTGAACATCTGAAGTCACATGGCTTTCAAGATCAAAAACAACATGGGTTTTCCTCAGGAAGATCTTGCCAAACAAATCTTATTGATTTTTTTGATTGGTGACTAAAGTAATTGATCAAGGTGGTGCAGTAGACATTGCGTATCTGGATTTCAGTAAGGCCTTTGACACTGTCCCACATAGAAGACTTATAAATAAACTGCAATCTCTGGGTTTAGATCCCAATGTTGTTGAATGGATTAAGGAGTGGCTGAGTGACAGAAAACAGAGGGTTGTAGTCAATGGCGTATATTCAGAACAAGGTCTTGTTACCAGTGGGATACCTCAGGGATCTGTACTTGGACCCATTCTCTTTAATATTTTCATTAGTGATATTGCAGATGGTGTTGATGGAAAGGTATGTTTATTTGCTGACGACACAAAAATTTGCAACAGGGTTGATGTTCCTGGAGGAAGAAGCCAAATGGCAAACGATCTAGGTAAGCTGGAAAAATGGTCAGAGCTGTGGCAATTGGCATTTAATGTGGATAAATGCAAAGTAATGCACCTGGGGCATAAAAACCCAAGGGCAGAGTATAGACTATTTGGTACTGTCCTAACCTCAACGTGTGAGGAAAGAGATTTAGGGGTAATTATTTCTGAGGATTTAAAGGTAGGTAGACAATGCAGTAGAGCAGCAGGTAATGCTAGCAGAATGCTTGGTTGTATAGGGAGAGGTATTAGCAGTAGAAAGAGGGAAGTGCTCATGCCGCTGTACAGATCACTGGTGAATTGTGTACAGTACTGGAGACCATATCTCCAGAAGGATATAGATATGTTGGAGAAAGTGCAGAGAAGGGCTACTAAAATGGTTTATGGATTACAAAATAAACCTTACCAGGACAGGTTAAAGGATCTTAACCTATATAGCCTGGAAAAAAGACGGGACAGGGGGGATATGATAGAAACATTTAAATACTTGAAGGGAATCAACAAAGTAAAGGAAGAAAGTTTATTTAAAAGGAGAAATAAAACCGCAACAAGAGGACACAAGCATAAACTAGAGGGGCAAAGGTTTAATGGTAACATCAGAAAATATTACTTTACGGAAAGGGTAGTGGACGCATGGAATAGCCTCCCAGTGGAAGTGGTAGATGTTAATACAGTAAAGTCATTTAAGCAAGCATGGGATAGGCATAATGCCAAGCTAGATATAGGATAAGGGCAAGTACTAAAGGAGGGTACTCAGAGGTTGGGCAGACTGGATGGGCCTTCTGGTTCTTATCTGCCGTCACTTTCTATGTTTCTATAATAACTCCTATTCCAAAAGGTGGGAAAGATCTAACTAAAGTTACTAATTGCCCTCCGATATCACTGATAAATTTAGACATCAAAATATATTCCAAAATTTTAGCTGACAGACTTAGTTCTGTTATGGGTGAGTTAGTTACCACAGTTCAAACAGGATTTCTATTTGGTAGAAGCGGTGAAGACAACACACGTAAAATACTAAATTTAATTTACGAGTTACATCTGAGTAAAACGCCAGCTATTTTTCTTGTGCTCGACGCCGAAAAGGCGTTTGATTGCATGAGTTGGTCTTTTTTTAGAATAGACCTTAATTGCCTTTGGTCTGACTGGTCAATTTTTAACTCTCACTATGGTATTATATAAGAATTTGCAAGCGAAAATTTCTGGCCCTAATTTAAATTCTACTAGTTTTTTTATTAATAATGGAACAAGACAAGGGTGCCCTTTAGCTCCATTATTATACATTCTTTCAATTGAGCCTCTTGCGACATTAATACGCCGATCAAACAAAATCACTGGAATAAGTACCGGTCCATATGAGCATAAGATTTCTCTATATGCTGACGATATTTTACTTACTTTGGCTTCCCCTGAAAACTCACTCCCAGAGGTTTTGGAATGTATTAATAGATATAAATTATATTCTAACTATAAACTAAATTTAGATAAATCACAAATTATTGATTTCAACATGGAACACATTGGAATCAAAAACATATTGATTATCTGGCAATTAAAATATATCAGAGTCTTACAGCTATTATAACTAATAATTACTCGACTCTCTTAAAACTCTCTCTTAAAAAATTCTTTTAAAACTCAATTTACTCAATGGAAGAACCTGGAAATTTCTTGGATGGGCAGACTAAATACTTTAAAGTCATATGTTTTGCCAAAATTGATTTATCTATTTAGAACTATACCTTTATTAGTTCCAATGAAAATCTTAAATCAGTTTGAAAAAATCTTTTCATTATATGTATGGATGGGTAAAAAACCTAGAATTTCATGTTCCGTTCTTACTAGAAATCTCTCGTGATCTGGGCTTAATTTCCCTAGTTTATGTACTTTACAACAAATTTGTTTATTTAACCATTTTCTAGCTTGGGATATAAAACGGAAATCGGAATTACCTTGGTATAACTATGAGAGGTGGATATGTCAAAATTTAGACCCATTTCTTCTATATTGGGTCAATAAAAATTATATAAAAAGGCTAAATATTCTTAATCCAATTATTTCTAATGTTCTAAGTTATATGATTACTTTTAAGGAAAAATTTGGCAACACGGAAATTTGTTCATTATCTTTTCCATTGACAGCAATACAACATATGATAAAAGATATTGATTTAAAATCTTGGTTTCTTCATGGTATAGATACAATATCTGATATTTGTACTTTTCCTGATTTGTCTTCATTTAATGAAATTCAAATTAAGTACAATCTTCCGAGTAAAGAACTTTTTTCCTATTTAAGAATTAGAAATTATATTAAAAATAATCCACAAATTTTTCGTCCAATTTAGACAGGTTCATAAATAGTCATCACAAAAAAAATCTAATTACGCGATTAAGGAACATACTGGATCAAGAGAACACGTTAGATAAACCAAATACTATTCTGAATTGGGAAAGAGATATGGGTGTTTCCTATTCTTTTGACACATGGTGTGAATCTTGGAATAAATTAAGGAAAGGGATACACTGTATAAATCTTCATGAACAGTACTATTGTTATGGAACCACTATATATCAGCAAGAAACGCTTATTGCTTTAATGAATATAAGCTGGCCTCGACCAATAAAGGGTTACACCTCACGCAGATACGTGAGAGACGCAAGTAGCAGTGTATTCAGGTATCTATATTTTACTAACCGCAAGCGCCATTCTAGTTGCAGGAAAGTATCTAATATTTCCTTCTAACGGTTTTCTGCCTTTCTGCCTATTTCCGCATAGTTTCAGGATTAACCAATTAATAAGCTTTACGTAACCTGACGTCCCTTTTTCTGGACACTATATAATCTATAATATAAACAAAATAAAGCAGAGTGATTTTGGACCTGACCCAGAGTGTGTCGTGTGTCTTATTTTTCTCTCCGTGCACGTACATTTATATTCACATAATTTGGAGCAGTTCAACAATTGAAGAAAGGCTTTATTGGAAAGCATCCAAAACAGTTCACAGATGGTACTATGTTCCAACCTCACTGCATAAAATGTATAATACTACCTCCAATAAGTGCTGGAATGTAAATCAGAATTGGGGTCAATGATACACATTTGGTGGGAGTGTGATAAACTTTTAAATGTCAGAAATTATTATTTTATTTAAGAGTTTATTTGATATCGATATGGTACTGAATTCGCAATCCTTTCTTTTCCATATCGATCTGCCTTGGGAAAACAAATCGAAACTGTATTTGGCTATTAACATCTTGGCAGCAGCCAAAATATGCATAGCTCGGTCTTGGAAAACGGAAGAAGTCCCACTTTGGCCTCAAATTATAGCTCAAATTACCAATTTACAATGGAGAAGCACTTTTACTGAATTCATAATAATATAAAGATCTACAACGCAATTTGGTCTCCATGGCAAAGCTGGTTTTCAGCAAATGGTTAAACATACCAAATATTATATAATCCTGGCAATTATTAAGTTAAATTATTATTACTATATAAATATTATCAATATCTCTCTCTGCTCTCCTCCCTAGACGATCTAGGAAGCAACCTGGTCTTGATATCGTCCTGTTTTTGAATGTCATAGATTTAATTTTTTAATATTACTTTGTACATTATAAGAATGAAAGGTTCTTTTGTAAATGTCTATTTGTCATATAATAAAAAATTTAAAAAAAAAAAAAAAAAGACTCAGGTGATATCAACGCTAGTTTCTCACATTCTTAAATTTCAGTCCAAAGCTCCTGTTCACAGTAAATAGCCAACTGATTCCTTATTTGTTCCTGCAGCCTATAGGGATTCTTCCCTATAGGCTGCAGGAACAAATAAGGAATCAGTGTTGAGTTGGGCCCCATACGTCTCTGCCTTCTGGACACCCTTGTGCTCGCCGTACTAAGGAGATTATAGGAAAACCTAAAAGAAGTTTTGGTGGCCTACTATGGATAAGGACTGTAAAGAGTTTGGTTCCTTACACCACTGCCAAAGGTTTGCATTCTAAATCTATAGGATTACTTCAACCGTTGCCGGTTCCATCACGCCCCTGGACTCACCTGCAGTGGATTTTATTGTGGAGCTGCCACCATTCAAAGGCAACACCGTCATTTTTGTCATTGTAGATCGATTCTCTAAAATGGCTCATTTCATTCCTCATATGAAATTATCTTCTGCTCCTGAACTAGTACCTGTTTTCATCAAGGAAATTATTAGTCTCCATGGCATTCCTCAGTAAATCATATCAGATAGCTTTATTTTGGAAAACCTTTTGTAAAGCTATAAACACATCCCTAGCATTTTCCTCTGCATACCACCCCCAGACTAATGGCATTACTGAAAGAACCAACCAATCCCTAGAACAATTTCTTAGATTATTTGTGGGTGGCCATCAAGATGATTGGTCTCAACTTTTGCCCTGGGCTGAATTTGCTAGGAATAATTCGACCCATGAAGCCTCCAAAGTTTCTCAGTTTTTCTGTAACAATGGTTACCATCCTATTGTGTTACCGTACCCATTCGAAACTTCCTCTGTACCAGCTGCTGATCATTATGTTTCCTCCTCTGTGGAATTCTCGGTACGTCAAGCTCTGTCAAAAGCCGCTGATACCTATAAACACCAGGCTAATCAGCATCGTCGGTTAGCTCCTTCCTATACGAATGGCGATAAGAGTATGGCTATCCACAAGGTACATTAAACTCAAGGTCCCTCCCATTAACCTGGCTTCTAGATACATTGAATATAGGAACTGAAAAAGTGTAAAGACCAGTGTAAAAGGGGGTGTTATCAAGACTAAAGTATATACTTTCCTTTCTTTCTTTTCCCAGATACCCAGCTGCAAACCCGTAACAACACACTCCTGGTGTTGGAATGATAATTTTGGTCCACTAGGGGGCGCTTGTGTAAACCGGTTGCCAAGGGAGATATAAACAAAAAAAGACTATGATAGTATAGTAGTAGAGACACAGTGGTCTTATGTATGGTATATTTATGCACTCACAATATGCATGTGCTGGTCTAGATCCATGAACAAACCCACGGCGATCCATGTGTAAAGTATATATACGAGGAAAAACAACAACATAAAAAAACACAATGGTGTGGTAACGTTATTAGTTCTGGCATGCCAGAATAGATGTACACTTACAGTTGTTACTGATGTGTCAAGCGTTTAGAAGTTGTCGTCTGATGGTTTTGTTTCCTCAATCCTTCGCAGTCACGGGATGTATAGCAGTTAAGTGAATAAACTCATCCACCAACCAGTGTATATTGGCGAAAATAATTTATTCTGGGCACTTGCCCAGTTGAATTATAAATGTGCGTGTGTGTAGTTCCCTTAGAGGAATCATACACCACTAAAATCAAATAAAATCAATGTAAAAAAAGTCCGTAGTAAAAAGAAAAGAGCTCTATCCGTGTTCCTCTCGACACGTTTCACCAAAAGCAGCTTCCGTTTGACCTGATGTCATCTGTCCTGGGCTTACGCAGATCTCTTCAAGGTGAGTATTCGGTGAGACAAATAAGTGTTAGGACAGTCGGGTAAACGATCATGATCATTTGTGAAGTGAATGTTAAGATGGTAGGGTATAAGATCGTGATCGTAAGGTATTTTTATACATAGATTTTTATCTAGTAGGTGATGTGAGCCGGAGGGGAGGACCCCGAAATATTTTGCCGGAGAAGAGGAAGAGAAAGTGGAAAAATTAATGGATAAAGAGTTCCCTTATGATTAAAGCTACATCTGTTTCCTTTGTGGATAGAAGAAACCCCGGTGCCGAATGTAATTAAGATGGATATTCTAGACTAATAAAATGTTTTTTGTTTGACAAACAAGTGTCTTGGTATTATTAGTCATATTGTCTCTTGTTGCCTACAAAGAAATGTATATCATAGGGTCTTGTCACCATTAATTGATTCTCCCTGTCATAAATATATGTAATAGAAAAACTGGCTAATCTGTATGTTAAGTTCAGATATGTGTTAAAATATCTAGCTCCATGTTAAGGCCTCCTTTTTAAAAAGTTTTTAATTCGAAGATCCATTCTGTCTCTCGTTTGGATAAGTTTTCTACCGTGCTCCTCCCTCTCCAATTAGAGGGAACCCAATCAATACCAATTATTCTTAGGGTTTCAACAGAAAACTTTGAACCTGAGTTACAGTGTCTAGGGCCACGTGTTCTAGGATCCTTTCCTTCATAGGTCTAGTTGTCCTACCTACATATTGGAGGCCACATCCGCACTCTAGTAGGTAAACTACGTTTTTAGACATACAGTTGATAAAATGTTTTATCGTGTATGTCTGACCCATTGTTGAGCCTATAAATTGATCTATCTTTCTCTGTAAAAATTTGCACATTTTGCAGTGACCACATTTATGGAATCCTTTGGGTTTGTCCCCTAAGAATTTTGTTAGCTTGGGTATTGTACTGAGTAAAAAAATGAGAAACTAAAATCTTTTGATGTTTCTGTGTCTTTCCTTTTCCCCTCCAATAGTTGCTGTGTATTTATATTTTCTACCTGTCACAGGCTGCTATTTAACCTCGCGACCAGATATTTCTTTTCAATAAACTTCTGTTTAATTTCTTCAGTTTTTGTTTGAAAATCCTCATCTTTCGAGCAATTTCTTCTAATTCTCATTAGCTGGCCTTTTGGTATCTTGTTCAGACACTTAGGATGGTGGCAACTAGTGTAATGGATGTATCCATTCTTATCTGTCGGCTTGGTGTAGTTTCTTGAGCATATGGTATTACCTTTAGAGAATAGTTCTACATCCAGAAATTCAATCTTTTCAGTCTGAATGTTGGAGGTGAATTTTAGGTTAAATTCATTATTGTTGGTATATTGTATGAATGTTTTCAAGTTGTCCTCTGTCCCTTTCCAAATGATCAGTATGTCATCGATATATTTCTTCCAGAGCACCAGGTCCGCACCTGGTGTTATTATTCCATATGAAGTTGTTTTCCCATTCCACAACGAACAGATTCCCATAACTAGGTGTGAACTTGGTGCCCATCGCTGTACCGTAAAGTTGGAGAAAAAATTCGTCCTCAAACCAAAAATAATTATACTTCCATTCCAGAATGAAAGATCTTTGTAATGGTTTCATATTGGCATCTCTGGATAGGGTAAGATTTATAGCTTCTATTCCCTGTTCGTGGTTGATTACGGTATATAAGGAAGAGACATCCATAGTGGCCCATATCCACCCTGGGGACCACTGTATTTCCTTGAGTGTATTCAGAAGGTGAGTAGTGTCCTTCAGATATGCCGTGATCTTGGTGACATATTTTTGCAGAAAGTGGTCCACATATTCTGATGTATTGCATGTTAAGGAGTCAATGCCACTTATGATGGGTCTACCCGGTGGTTCCTTGAGGTTCTTATGTATCTTGGGAAGGAAGTAGAACACTGGTAGTTTTGGATGTTCCTTTCTCAAGTAGTTATATTCCTTCTTGTTTAGGACTCCTTGTTCCAAACCCTCTTCTAATATATCGTATAGAGCTATACTAAAATCTTTTTAGGATCTTTACTTAATTTTTTGTATGTGGTGGTATCCTCTAAAATTCACTTAGATTCTTTTATATAATATAAGCGATCCATGACTACAGTAGCTTCTCCTTTGTCCGCCTGTTTAACTACTATATTATGTTTATCTTTTAGGGAACGTAATTTTTATTTAAATTATGTGTTTTAGTTTTGTTTCCTAATTGTTCCATATCTTTTAGCATTAGGTCTGTGAAAACCCCTATATGTTCACCTCTTTCATTATGAGGGTGCAATTTGGATTTGGGTTTAAATTCAGTGTGTGTAAATTCTTCTATAGTGTTGTTTGTGTCCTGTCTTTCTATGGTGATATCTCTATTTATACCTTGTCTTTCTGGTCTATGGAAAAATGTTTTGACTGCTAGCTTTCTCAGATATTTCTGAGTGTCAAGAAATAATTCAAATTGATTTGGGTCTTTGGCTGGGGCAAATCTTAGGCCTTTTTTAAGTAAGTTGATACATTGGTCTGTTTCATATTGTCGGTAAGATTAACCCTGTTACTTACCAGCTACTTCTCTCAGGATACCTCGTACATTTTATGTTTCTCTACTTAAACCTCTGGTATGTAATAAATTCACTAAATATACTCCCTATCCTCGTTCCCTTTTGGTAGACTCTCACGAAGAATATGAAGTACAATCCATTCTCGACGCTAAAATAATCCGTAATTCAATACATTACCTAGTTCATTGGAAAGGTTATGGTCTTACTCAAAAGTTTCTATAAGAAATTTTTTGATAAGCCCGCAAGTTGTCGGCCTGTGGCCAGCCCTCAAGAGGGGGTAATGTCACTCCCTCCGAATCGGGTGCGCGCATGCAGAGGGCTGTAACAGGGTGACTGTTAACCCCTTTGATGGGGGTGGTCGAATGTCTGACCGCCGGCGTCAAAGTCAGAAAACAAGATCGGGGGATCTTGCTGCCGTCCGGCATCATAATGCCCGACGGAGCATTGATCCCCAGTATTCTGTACTCACCCACTCCCAATCAAGTGGCGTTGCTCCTGTGAAGAGGGCTCGGTTGGACTGGTCCAGAGGCGGGGTTCTGGGAGGCTGTCCAGAACTGCTGTAATGTGGTCCAGGGGGCTTGTGATGAGCGCAGGATTTAAAAACCCCGGAAATGCGCTATTCGGTACTATGTTGTGGTCTTTGTTGCATGAGTGTTCTCTGAAGTTTGTTACCCAAGTTTTTGACCCTTTGCCTGCCTGACGATTGCCTAGAGATTTTGTGCCTTTGCCTGTATCTGGTTTCCCATTTTACCGACCTGGCTCATTTTACTACCCGCTTTTGTGTACCGACCCGGCCATCCAGACTATCCTGTTTGTTTTAACCCCTGCACTGCTGTGTTCGTTCCTGACTGTTGGAATCATCCAAGTCCCAGCTCCCTGTCACTAAGGGTCTCTTTTGGTGGTGGGCTACTGGGCAGAAGAACTTCTGCGGTGTGTGCCTTGGTGTTCGTGGTCGTGACATAATCAATAACTGTTCAGTTTTTTTCTTAAAAGATTAGTCATAAACTTTTTGCCTAAATTTTGGTTTGATGGACCTCTCCCCAGTGACCAGGGGTCGGCTGGCTTGGAGGCAGTAATGCAATATCCCCAAAACTGTTTCAAAATTATGCTGCAGTAGGAACACAGCAAGGTCACTGTGCCAGAATGACCTGTCATACAGGGCCCCAAGGTACTCAGGGATGGCTCCAGCCTGGCTGTCTAACAAACATAGCACAGGTAGGAACTTTGTTTAACTATTCCCATCAATAGGATTGCTGTATCTGTTTATCTATGTTAATGCAGTTGTGTGGATATATGAGGCTGTTTTTCAACAATAAAATGTTCATTCTTGCTGTACTCAATAGAAGGTAATTGTGTCTACTTATTGGGTACACATGGCAGAGTTCCAAGGTGTACATGCTGATTGGTGCTGGAAGTGATTTTGAGGACAACAGGAGGATATATCTTGGTGATCTCTGGGAGTGACTGGGAGTTATATGATCAGTGGTAAAAGTGAGGCTGCTCACACAGTGCACACGATCAGCTAGAAAGAAGGCAAGGTAAGGGGTGAAGGAAGGTAAATAGGTAAAAGAGCTAGAGAGGGAGTATTTAGTCATGTACAAGTTCAGTATAATGTGACACAGAAACAGGCACTGGTAGGTCATCATCAAAAAACTAAAAACAACCCCAAACCTACAATTGTATGAGATTAAACATTTTGTGGAAATAATAAAATGTTTTGATAGAATAGTACCTTTATTTATGGGATTTGTTGCGCTTTCTCTGGCTCAAGATTTTACAATACAATTCCCTCATGGTGGATGTTACATCTGGGCATTCAGCAACAATTAGCACTGCACGGTACACCTTAGAAGGCAGATGTTCCATGCCCTCAGTGGTGAGGGTATGGTAATTGTGGTTTAAAGGTTACTTGGACTTGATCATGTTAGAGCAGAACAAACTTAAAACACATCAATGTGTGCGTAAATATGGATGTGTACTTGTGTGTGTGCGCATAAATATGGATGTGTACTATGTGTGTGTGTAACTATGGATCTGTACATATAGATGTGTACTTATGTGTGTGTTTAAATATGGATGTGTACGTGTGTGTGTGTAAATAATAATAATTAGCTGAAAATTTAGCATGAGAAATTTAGTAAAAACTAGCGGAAATTAGAAAAAACATTTTTTTTTATATATTATCCCTCTGAATCCTCACAAAATTAGGTAAAGTGATGGAAAATCCTCTCCAAGTTTATCAATTCAGGCATCCTGATTTTAGAAATACCTAATTTATATAGAATTTCCATACTTTCCCAGCACTTATAGGGAACTTATTATAAGGTGTACATTATTCGTAGAATTTTTACATTAGGTATAATGGGATTGCAACTCTAATTTTAAACAAATAAACCAAAAATACCCACAAGTATATATTTCTGTAAAGCAGACAACCCAGACTATCGTATCAGGGTTATTTGGGGATTCTTCATGCAGCTATTTGGCCACCAATCACTGTGAAAGGTGGCCGCAGAAATTATTTCCTGCGCTTTTTTCACCAACACTTCTGCATTGCTTAGATTTTTTTGCACAGGGTATGTGTTATGGCCAAAATAGTTTTCCTGATTATGGAAATACCCCACATCCTTAGTTTTTTTTCTTTCTAGAGGGCCATATCCATCCCTTACATATAGTACCCTATAGGGTAGTATTTTTAATATATATGGCTTAACGGGTTTGGGGGTTGTGAACGGGGGCAGGAGGGTTATACTTTTTAGATGTTGTGTTTGGGCAATGGGATGTAAGTTTTTTCTTTAATTATTTGTATTTTTTTTTTTATTTTAAAAAAATTGCACAGTTAGTGCAGTATTGTTAGAGGTCCTCTTAGGCATGTTATTAATACCAGTGATGTCACAATGACAGCTCACTATTGTTTTTTATTATTATTATTGTACTATTTTAGAGATTTTTTTATTGTTAACAAAATCATTAACACTTGTTTTTTTCTTTTTTTAATTCATATTTCAGCAAGTGAGAAGAGTGAGAAACATGGCTGGTGTCACACCAACTGGTGTAATGCATACTTAGACTTGCTACCTGGTAGAGATGCAAAGGAAACCACTAGGGGCGCTCGTGTAAACCAGTTTGAAAAAAATAAAAACAGAGAGACAACTAATAGTGTAGTAGTATATATAGACAATCCCGCAATTTGTCTTTTATATGCACTCACAATGTGTGCCCATACAGTCAGGCTTTATGTACACCAGATCCTTCCAGGTGGATGTATGATCAGATATGTAAAATAGAAGTGAAAAAACAAATAGGAGCCACAATGGTGTAATATCTCACGTCTGTGGGAACACGCAAATAGATATACACTTACACTTTGTGCAGCGTTATAGTGCCCTTCAGATCCAATTGGTTCTCCTCAACTATGTTCTGAATTCCAAGGTTGACCTACAATGCTTCACTGGTGTAGAAATACACCCAGTGGATGGATGAAACTTAATCCAATAGATCAGGATATAAACTATTTATTTCTAATAAAAACAAAGATCCACCACGGGATATAAAAACAATAAAAATCTTATCAAGATAGATAAAAGAGCTCTGTAAAAAGTCCTTGATGCGTTTCGCCAAGGTCTTTTAAGATAAATTTGTCTTTTGAAGCTCGGACTCCAACAAGGGCCCTCTCCAAGGTGTGAAATCTTACAGCGAAGATGCCGCTATGTCTACTTGATCCACCATATGCCTGTATCCCCTCACAGATACTGGATTCTTTGATATGCTAAGTGACCGCTAGCAGTCAGGAAAACCATTTCTTCCAGGGTCATATCCAACACATATCAATAATAACACCCTACAAAAAGAATATATACACGGCCAGTACAACGTAAGCCGTTTGGGAGAATTTGTGAAGTCCGTGGTATTCGGTCATAAGTAGCAAGTGTGACATATCTATGGACTTCATAATTTACAAGAAATTCATAAACGCAAGAATTATTGCTGTGGCGAGCACAAGAGGGAGAATAAGATGAAAATTAGTTATTTTGATTAATATGGTTTCACCACACAAGGGGGAGGACACTTATGGTTCATATAGGTACACCTTCCCTCCGCTTATACCACCTCTGGGCCGGCTTGGAAATGTGAGATGAACAGGGAAAAAGCATAAATTTAATGAGGGGAAATAGGTCAGTGTGCTTACCAGGGTAGGTTTTCTGTAATTTCTCCTTTTTTATTTTATCTGTTTGGTGTAAATAATCTGTTTATCATCTTTTTTTTGTATGCACTGTGACTATTTTTTGTTCATAATAAATATTCCTTTATTAAGTTCTGCCTTTGTCTGGTAAAGACTCACGTTACCTGATTAGACCATTTTATTGGCAATTTGAAATCACATAATTATTGTGTTAAAGTATATTGTGTGGGTTTTTTAGTCTAATGGGGGACCAAGGCACCCCATTTATAAATTGTCTTGGTGGTGGCAGCGTTATGATATTAGTTATATCATCATAGTTAATTGTGGGTGGTATTAAGGATGGATATTTTTATTTTTATCACTATTTCCGGCCTAGGGCAGACAGATAATGAATTTTAACCCTTTTACCACCAGAACCAAGTCACACGCACGCTTGGAGTAGGGTGCATTCGTGACACCATGAAGTGAGCCAATACTCAGAAAAAGGTTGGACAAATGGATATTCATACAAGCCTTCATTATCTCAGTGATCTTCTCATGTAATAATATTTATTATATCTTCATAATGCAGGGGGGGTTGCTATTGCTAGCTTAATGCAAAAACTAGAACCCTTGTAACATATAACCATGGACTTTATACGCACTATATGACACCCTTCTTGAATATGTCAAAAACCCTCAAATGCACACACATTATTGTATCTCCAAGACACACGCACTGCAAACTTACTTTATATATTGTATTAGGCCATAATTTTAAATTGACAATATTTCAAGTTTTAGAAACCCCTAAAAGGGATCTTTAAAGGTCTTGAAAGCTTTTATGACTTTCTTGTTTTGACTTTAAGTTAAAAATTTGTTTTGGATATACGCATGTGAATAAAAAAATACAACTGAGTTATATCCCGAACTCCTTCTTATCTTCATAACACAAAACTGCTTGGTCATCGTTTTGCTTTGCCTTCTTCGTTCTTCGATATCTTTTCCAAAGACAGCTGAATATAACGGAGACAATTCCAGTTGTCAAAACGGAGATTCCTAGTACAAAAATAACTGAATCAAGAGAGTTTGTTGCATAAGCCAGACTTGTAGTTGATATACCAATCAAAAATGTCATTATTCCTAAACCCAGCATGCAGCTGTGACAAGAGTTCTCCATGCCACCAGTGGTGGTACTTATAAGATGTTGATCCTTGTGCCCCTTATCAAGTTGTACATCATCCACGTTTTTTGTCTCTGGATCTTTCATAATCAATTCTTCTGACATCATGTCAAGTGGAAAAGTGGTAGCCATGGAGATGAAGCCTAGTAAAAAACATTTTTTTGTGAAACAATGTAAATGTTCAAATGGGAGGCAAATTAAATCAAATGAAAGAACATTAAGGCAATAATATACCAACTAATACTATCATGCAAAGAATTATTGTTTACCCCTATCATGGTTTACTAATGCCGTATTTGCTCGATTATAAGACCACCCCCCAAAATCTGAATATTAATTTAGGAAAAAAAGAAGCCTGAATATAAGATGACCCTATAGGAAAAAAGTTTTACCAGTTAAACTATAGGAAAAAAGTTTTACCAGACTATGTGAACAATTGTTTGTTTAATAAAAGCTATGATTGAGAAATATTTTGTTTTTATTTCCTTTTTTTACAACCTGCCCCCCCAGTTATGCACATCTGCCCCCAGGCTTGCCACTCTGCCCCAGAAATGCCTTATATCCCCTATATGCCACTGTGCCCCATGCTATGCCTTTTAACCCTCTAAATGCCACTGTGCCCCATGATATGCCTTTTGACCACATATGTGCCACTCTGCCTCCAGAATTTAGGGGGTTAAAAGGCATATTATGGGGCAGAGTGGCATATAGGGAGGTATAAGGCATTTCAGTAGCCAGAGTGCCATATAGAGGGTTAAAAGGCATTTCTGGAGGCAGGGTGGCATTAAAGGGGTTAAAAGGCATTTCACAGAGCACTCTGCCTCCAGAAATGCTTATGCCCCCCCCCGTTTAACACTCCCTCCCCCAAACTTACCGGTGCTTGCAATGCTGTTTTTATTAGGTTACTTATGTAGTTTATACCTGCAAATTCAGTGTGCACATATTTTTGAAACAGGAAAAAAATTATATAGTTGTTAAAAACAATATAAGATTTCTGTGCACACCCACTGCCAAAAATTAGTGGGAACATTGCCCACAACATTTGGAAAATACATAAACATTTTGTTCAAACAAACTGGATACCATCAAAACAATACTTTCTTTACCAATCTTAGATGTTCTACACTTCTTGAGACTTGATAAATGTGTGCCTCACTTCTACTTCATCTTTAAATGTTTTCCTTAATCACCTCTTGACATTTAGCATATGCAGCAACTTCTCTTTGGCTTTCGGTTTTTGCAGGTACTTTTACAAATCCTTATTAGGAATCTGGAACTTGTGTTGAATGGCTTAGAAAACATATTCTAAAATTGTAATAGGTATGGACCAGAATATCTCCCTCATCTGCGGGTGTCAGGAACCACAGAACTTGAACTGGTGACTATGCACCTAACAGTGTTTCCCCAGTAGGCTCTGTGTTGCTGGGATTCCTAGCTTTGCTAGGTCCCTGTCAAGTATGTGTCAGGATCCTGTCACACCTGTGGCTTTTCAGGCAAGTAGGGGCCTATGATGCCAGGGTTTCCCCCCAGGCTCCCTTGCTGGAGCATTGAACTTCCTGGCCCTACTGTAAGTTTGTCTGAGCTGTGTGCTTCCAGGTTTTGATCTGTGGCTTTGACCTTCATTTATGTTTTGCCCTGTGTATCTTGCCCGATTAATTATCTGGATTTTGGCTGACATTGGCTCATCTGATATTTAATTTCCCATAAAAAAATAAAATCTGATGAAAAAAAACACAAAATTTTTTTTTGTGCTATTTCAGGTATCTTTGAACCTGGCCAATGCAATTTACCCCAGCAAACCATATATTTTTGAAAACTAGACACCTCAATGCTGGTATTTTAACCATTTCCATTATTCTACCCTTTCTGGTAGTTATTTTGTGGTTTTTTTTAATCACTAAAATTGTGCTTCAGGTATGGATTTACAGCTCCTAATGTATGTCACTTTCAAACAAGACCCCAATATGTGTTCAGCATTATCTCTCGAGTACAGCGATACCCATATGCATGGGTTTGTCAGGGTTTGTTTGGGAGTTAAAACGCCACATTTAGGAAGTGCGCATTTTTTAAAATGGAACGTTTACATCTGGTCCTACTGCCCCCATATCCTAATAGGGCCATCTTTTAATTTACCCCATCAAACCATATATTTTTGAAAATTAGACCTGGTGTAGGTTTGTAGGTATAGTAAAGAAAGAAGACACATGTACCTCTGTGCCCTTTTCTATTCATCCAGGCCAGCTCTACAGATGCTCTGCCACCAGATTGTGTGGTGGCTTCGATCGGGACTATTGTACGTAAAGTTGACCTACAGCTATTTGAAGACGCTCTACGTGCTAGGGTTAAGAGTACTTACTACGGATCTGGATATTGCCTAATATATATATATTGTCTATATTCAACAGTCCTAGGAGCGCACAGAGGCCACTCTTTGAGGAGGGGGTACTGTTGTCAGGATTCCACCCTGCCAGCTGGAACTATGTAATATCTATACCTACTGACATATCTAAACTAGTGGCCACTCTTCTCTCTCTGGAGCATCCATTACTAATTTCTGATCAGCTGATATATATCTGTTCTGCCCTTCAGTCTGAGCCTTTGCATTGTTGTGTATTCAGCTTCCCGGACCTGTGCTCTTCCTAGCTGTTGGATTCTATCCCTTTTGACCCGGCTTGTCCCGACCTTGATCTTGGCTTCTGATTTCGCTCATGTGATCTCCTAGTGCTGACCTGGCTTGTCCTGACCTTGCTCTAGGCTTCAGATTTGGCTTTTGTTCCTGTGATCTCCTGGTATTGATCCAGCTTGCCTGACTAAGTGTGCCCTGCCTGAGGGCTACCTGCCATGAGCCTTGTCTTTGTCCTGCCGTGGTATCTTCCAAAGTAAGGAAGATAGTCAGATCTATAAGATTAGGCAGAAAGAAGCAAAGAAAGAAAAGAAATAAAAAAGAGTTGCCAAATCACACACAGAAGAGAGAATTGCCCTGTCAGTAAAAAAGGGAGATAAAACATTTTTTAGATATATAAATGAGAAAAGGAAAGTAAAACAAGGATTAGTTAGATTAAAAACAAAAGAAGGAAAGTTTGTAGAAGAGGAAAAAGGTCTAGCTGACTGCCTTCAAATGAAAAGAGGGAAAAGGACCTCAGTTAGGAAAAAACACAGGCATATAATACATGTAAGTTTATCGAGACGGAAGTTCTACTTCAGTTGTAAAGACAAATAAGTTGATGGGGCCTGATGAGATACACCCCAAGTTATTAAAAAAGCTTGGGGGTGTACTAGCAAAACTGTTAACGGATTTATTTAACGATTCATTGTTAAGGGGAGTCATCCCAGGGGATTGGAAATTAGCGAATGCTGTGCCCATCATTCATAAAAAAAGGCAGTAGGGAGGAGTCGGGCAACTACAGGCCAGTAAGTCTTACATTTGTACTGGGGAAATTAATGTTAACTATGTTAAAGGATAGGATTGTTGAACATCTGGTCACATGGGTTTCAAGATCAAAAACAACATGGGTTTACCTCAGGAAGATCATGCCAAACTAAGCTTACTGATTTTTTTTGATTGGGTAAATGATCAAGGGGGTGCAGTAGACATTCCATATATGGATTTCAGTAAGGACTTTGACACTGCAGTCATGAGTTTAGATCCCAATATTATTGAATGGTTTAGAGAGTGGCTGAGTGACAGGGTTGTATTCAGAGCAAGGTCTTGTTACCAGTGGGGTACCTCAGGGATCTGTACGTGGCCCATTCTCTTTAATATTTTTTATTAGTGATATTGCAGAAGGTCTTGATGGAAAGGTATGTTTTTCTGATGAAACAAAAATTTGCAACAGGGTTGATGTTCCTGTTGGGATAAGCCAAATGGCAAATGATTTAGGTAAACTGGAAAAATGGCCAGAGCTGTGGCAACTGGCATTTAATGTGCATTAATGCAAAGTAATGCATCTAGGGCATACAAACCCATATATTTGATACTGTCCTAACCTCAATGTGCGAGGAAAGGGATTTAGGGGTAATTATTTAACCCCTTCAATCCCAGGGGTTTTTGGTACCTCAAAGCCCGGAGCAATTTTGCCATTTTTGCACGGTTCAACAATGTCGGTTCAGCGATGATTCTTTTTTCCTGTGAATAGTGTACCCATGTAAACTATATATTGTTTTTTCAAGGAGAGATAGAGCTTTCTTTTGATACCATAGTTCCTGATTACGGAAATACCCCACATGCCTAGTTTTTTGTGGTTTTCTGGACTTTACAGGGCACAAACGGGACCATGTTTGGCTGCTAATCACTGCCAAAGTCAGCAGTTGCTCTAATTTCGTGCACTTTTTTCACCTACACTTCTGTGTTTCTGAGGATTTTTTGTACAGGGTATGTGTTCCGGCAGAGAAATCCAGCCACCAGTGTTCAGCCGCCTCTCCTGATTACGGAAATACCCCACATGCCTAGTTTTTTTGTGGTTTTCTGGACATTACAGGGCACAAGCGGGACCATGCGCGTTATAGATTCCAAATGTGAAATTTTCACATTTTGCTTTAGTAGACCTATGTTTCATTTGGGGCTGCTTAGCACCCCCTAATTATAAATACCCCCATAAAAGAATATATTTCTGTAAAGCAGACAACCCAGAGTATCTCATAAAGAGCATTTGGACAATTTTCATGCAACCATTTGGCCGCCAATCACTGCCAAAGTCAGCCGTTGCTCTAATTTTGTGCACTTTTTCCACCAACACTTCTGTATTGCTGAGGATTTTTGGCACAGGGTATGTGTTACGGCAGAGAAATCCAGCCTAAAGTGTACAGGTATTTGGGTGGTTATGTACTGATTTTTATTTTTTTTTACTGCTGCTCTGCACGATGCTCTGTCTCTCTCTCTCTCAGATGGAGGAGAGAGGCAGAGCATCTGCAGTAACGGTTACACAATCGCTGTGATTACTTATCACAGCAATCGTGAGACATTACTGCCGGATGTGTGGCCCTGAGGGACTGCCCTGGGTGTGGGGCAGTCCCCCAGGGCTAATAACAGACCGGAGGGAATGCCTGATCGCACGTTTGGGCATAAATCTGTAACAGTTACCGGCGCCGGAAGCTGTTACAGGAGATTGTGCTGCCAGGGGGGAGTCCAGGCTGTCAAACGGATGTGTCCCTGACGCTGCACGAAGGGCTAGACGTACCGGTACGTCCATAGGAGTTTCTTTGTGGGCGTTTTTTGGACGTCTCGGTACGTCTATAGGGGATTGAAGGGGTTAAAGGTAGGTAGACAATGCTACAGAGCAGCGGGAAATGCTAGCAGAATGCTTGGTTGTATAGGCAGTAGAAAGAGGGAAGTGCTCATGCTGTTGTACAGAGCACTGGTGAGACCTCACTTGGAGTATTGTGTACAGTACTGGAGACTGTATGTCCAGAAGGATATAGATATGTTGGAGAAAGTTCAGAAAAGGGCTGCTAAAATGGTTCATGGATTACAGGATAAAACTTACCAGGAAAGGTTAAAGGATCTTAATAGATATAGCCTGGAGGACAGATGTGGAAGGGGGATTATGCTAGAATCATTTAAATATTTACAGGGAATCAACACGATAAAGGGAAAGAGTTTATTTAAAAGGACAAAATACTACCACAACAAGAGGACATAGTCTTAAGCTGCAGGGGCAAAGGTTTAAAGGTAACATCAGGAAATATTATTTTATAGAAAGGTTAGTGGACGCATGGAATGTCTTAATACAGTGAAGACATTTAAGAAAGTATTGGATAGGCATAAGGCTTAGCTAGCTATAGGATAAGGCCAAGTACTAAGGAAAGTATTCAGAGGTTGGGCGGAATGATTCTTATCTGCGGCCACTTTTTATAGTTCTATGTAAGAAACAGAGTTTATTTAAAAAAAGAAATAATACCACAACAAGAGGACATAGTCTTAAGCTAGAGAAGCAAAGGTTTAAAAGTAATATCAGTAAATATTACTTTAATGAAAAGGGTAGTGGATGCATGGAATAGACATCAAGCAGAAGTGATAGAGATTAATACAGTAAAGGCTTTTAAGCAAGCATGGGATAGGCACAATGCTAAGCTAGAGATACGGTAAGAGGATGAGCAGACTAGATGGGCCAAATGGCTCTTATCTGCCACCATTTTCTATAATGCACAATATGTTATAGATTCTACTCTACTCAGAATACTAGTTACTTGTACATACGTAAAGATGTCTTAAAAGGTGCATAGTAAATCTTAACACCCAGCACAATTCTTGATGTCACAAAAAAAGGAAAGGGATGTTCAATAGAAACCATTAAAAATCACATGGAAAGATAAGTAGTTTCCAGAAATGACGAAAGCACCATATTGGAGTGCAGAGGAGTGAAGCTTATTTTCAGGAAATACAGTTTTATAGAAATAAAAATTAATTCAATGAAAAACCTCCTTGCAAATTAGATTTGCTTTTGGGTATTTGATAACAGCAGATTAATAAAATACAATTTAGATAATTAAAAAAGGATCATATTTGCAACATAAAACTATAGGAAAAAAGTTAAAAAGTTTCTATAAGACCTTAAGGCTAGGTTTCCACTTGGGTTTTTGTCCTGCGTTTTTTTCCTGATGAAAAACGCCAACAAAAACGCCAAGAAAACTGCCACTGCATTTTCCTGCTTTTTGGCGTTTTTTTGTGGAGTTTTTTCTGGCGTTTTAGCCTTTCTGTGGAAATTGCTTTTTTTGACCTTAGGCAGTTTTTCCAGCCTTTACAAGTTAGATGTTTCACCCAGCTAAAAGGGATTAGGATAAATGGCAAGTATCTGCCCTCTCCTGATGTCATTTACTTGGTAGAGTTCTACTTAAACGCCCCGGCGGACCCTTTTTTCTCTTTTCTGTGGTTTGTAAGGCTTTATTCCGAATGTCTGCTCCTCTAAGAAGATTGGCCCCAAATGATGGTGCAAATTGTTTGCTGTTGCTTTTGGCGCGCAGGATCCAGTTGATGCGTCGGGTATTTTTTATGTTTGTTTGTTTGTTTGTTTGTTCCAAATGGTGTAAAATTCAATATGAACTTTGTTTTGTGTGAAACTGTTTGTTTCCAGCCTATTTCTCATAGGACACACAGATACTGGGTCCATCCTCTGCATTGTAACTGTGGAAAAAACGCCATAAAAAACGCCAAGGCACAAAACCCACATGGCTTTTTCATGGCGCTTTTTCTCTCCCATAGACTTCTATTGGAGAAAAACGCCAAGATTTCCTTGCATAAGAAGACGCCAGAGTGTCAACATGCTGCGATTTTGAAAAACTGCCACAGAGCCCAAAAAAGCAGAAAAACGCCAAACAGGACTGAAAAAACGCCAAACAGAAAAACGGCAAGTGGATATGGCATTTTGCGATTTCCTATTGAAGAACAGCTAACATCTGGCTGCAGCGTTTTTTCACTAAAAAAACGCCAGGTGGCGCTATTGGCGTTTTTATGGGCGTTTTTAGCAAAAAAAAAAACCAAGTGAAACCTAGCCATATACCAATCCACTCTCACTTAATGCTTTCCTACCTTTCCTTTCTTCTTTCAGCTTCTTTTCCTCTTCTTCGCTCCTCATCTTCAGTTCGTCTGTCTTCTCTGTCTTCTTCCGGGTCAGAGGCCACGGACAGCGGTGGGCGCGGCTTCAGTGCTGTGCGCTGGGATCTGACAACAAACCCCGGCGCACAGCAGCTGTTGCCGCGCGGATCACAAACGAGCCTGTTCCTCCAGCGGCGGACATTGCTGTCCGTCTCTGGAGGGGTGCCGGGCCTGATGTCAGCCCTCCTCCCACCTGAAATACCTTCGTGCTGCTCACCAGAACGCAATCTGAAAAAATAGCTGGTGGGTCGGCAACCTGAGCGCGTGCCAGTACTGAAGGCTTTGTGTGCCTGTTGTGGCACGCGTACCATAGGTTCGCCATCGCTGATCTAGGTTGTCATGATCACACAGAGACAACACAGTCTGCGATGCATGATGACTGCTATTTGACTGTGTGCCAGGTACGTACACTACAACCTGGGGAGGGGGCAGATCCCCTATAACTGCAATATTTCTAGCTATCTTGAGCATAGGTATCTGCATTTTAGGTTGTATTTTGTGTGCTCATTTGTAGGAGTTACTATGTAAGAGTCAAATCAAACTCGTAAAATACGTACACATTACAGACTCACGCTGTAGCCAGTTAGAAATCACGGACAGTTTTCTACAGCTTTATCTCCATCTACTATATGATTTTTGAATCTAATACTAACAAATCCAATCAACATCGTCATGATACATATTTAACGGTGGCTGGATATATGGAAATCAGGCCACAACTAAAATTACTTCCCATAACAAAAATATTTCCTTTATTGATACACTTTCGTACAAAGTAGAACACTGTCCACTTCTACTTTTACATTATGCTAATATCACGTTTACTATTACGAAGCGGGGCATTATAGGATACGTTAATTATTAGCTATAATAAGGTATGTTTTCAGCAAATTCCACAGACATGGCAATATAGTGTCTAAAATATAGGGTCGCGTAGCCTTATGTATTATACGTTTCATAATAACACGGAGCAGCAAGATGGCGATACTGTGACCAATAGAAACGCAGCGATTTTTGTATGTGATCAGCTTCTGGTTCCGGGAAAGAGCGAAGGTCACGGTGCCGGTGTGGTGCATGAATGATGGAGGCTGTGGGGGATCCTGAGCTACAGAGATTTATTGAAGCGGAGACTCAAAAACAACGATTCCAGGGCCTTGTACATCAACTGACCGAGCTCTGTTGGGTATATGTCGATATATTATATACACTTATACGTTATAGTTGTCCATGCTGAGGCTTTATAATTGGTTAATCATATGCCGGATTACGGTATCTCTACAGACAAAAAAGGCATGCCACTGTGGCAACTGAGAGTCATGACTGAAGGGTCTTAGAGACCCAGTCCGACAATTGGTCAAGGTCCAGCTCAGTGTATTGAGTCTCCACAGTGTCAGTTAGCATAGTGTATTGGGGGGTTCTTTCGGTTGTGATAATTTGAAAGAAATCCGTTAAGGGGACGATCTAGCATCTTTAAATACACCATGTGTATTCGTACACGACATGTGTTTGATTGAACCGATCTCCTGACACATAATATTCTTGCTGCCATTTAGCTCCAACGCAAGGTCACCCCCTCCCGGGACATTGATTTCAGTTGGAGCTTTGTTGCTGTCACTGATCAGCTGTTTCAGTCAGTGGCTTGAATGGAGCCAGGGAGCTGCAGCTTCTCCACTGCAAAAATTATCATTTTTTCTAACCTTCAAAGAATGCATATTCAAGTGCTTTAATATACATCCTTATTGGTGAGGCTGTCAATGATGTTAAACTGTCTCTTTAAACTATTTAGGACCCGGACTATTTTACATTACAGGACCAGAGCCATTAAGTGGTTTTTGGATGTCTTTCTCTAATAGTTATTTCCCTCTTTCCATTTTGTGTGCCCTCTCAAAACACGCACGCATTTGGGAACAAGTTGGGTTTTTATTGGAAACCTTGTATGTAAGACATTTTTTTTATCAATAAAGTTTTTAAAAAGTGGGATTTTGTTTTTAAAAGCATTTGTATTCAGTTTTACAAATATATAAATTATACACAGCTAGCTTTTTATTTTTTAACCCATACCTAAACCTTACAAATTCCACACTAACTGCACAACATAAACTAAGAAATATAAAAAACCCTTATGGGCAAAAATATGTATTTTTTATTTAAAGCTTTTTTAATTTAAAAATGGGTTTTATTTTGACATTAAAAAAAAACTGGGTCTTGGGACTCTTAAAAGCACTGTTTCCTCAATAATAGATAAGGTTTGCCTTTAGGACCCGTATGGACATATGGATAAAGTGCATATGAGCTAAAGTAAGATGATTCCACATAACAGACAATGTTAGCGGTTTTGCTTTTCTGCTCGTAAAATCTTTACATATTAACAAAATATGAAATTAGTTGCTTTATTTTTCTGTAGGTTGGACAGCACACATAAGATATGTGGTACTTAACTGTAGTCTTCTGGTCAGCATGTGCAAAGTAAAACATTAAATGCTTTACGCTTGTGAATATTTAAAATGCTGTCATAAGCAACGTGTCATTTAGTTATATGTTCATAGCTTTAGCATAATGCATTGCAGTGACAGGAATGGATATTTTTAGATGAGCACAGTCTGAGTTAGTACACAGACAATTGATGAAGCTAAAGAAAGTTACAGAGCAAAACAAATACCGTATTGGCTCTAATATAGGCCACACTTTTTCCCCCCACTTTAAATCTTTAAAGTGGAGGTGCGGCCTATATTCGGGGTCTAGCGCCCGACACCCCGGGACATGCAGTCCCGGTCGCCGGGCAGGCAGCGGGGTTAGGATACAGATCCCCTGTGCCGGCACGGGAGATTGAATAAGCGCATCGCACAGACGTTCACCGGCAGCGGCGATGCGAGCAGAAACAACCTCCGGTGCCGGCACCTCTGCACGATGTGCTTTAACAATCTCCCTTGCCGGGAATAGCCACGGGGGGAGCCCCGGCAAGGGAGATTTTAAAGCACATCTTGCAGACGTGCCGACAGCGGAGGCCGTTTACGCACATTGCCGGTGAACGTCTGCGAGCACAGTCTTCCGTGCCGCTACTTCCCACGGGGGGGGAGTGCCGGCACGGGAGATTGTCTAAGCGCATCGCGCATCACCTGTAGCGGCGATGCGCGTAAACAGCCCCCGCTGCCGGCACATCCGCACAATGTGCTTTAACAATCTCCCTTGCCGGGAATTCCCACGGGGGGAG
>VKOC01046835.1:0-19039 GCA_009364415.1 Spea multiplicata | reverse complement strand
CACCCCTCTCTTACCGGTGCTTCCAGCCGGGGAAGCGGGTTGCCGTCTCCTTCCCCTGCAGCCGGAAGGAGGTGGAGTTGGCAGCGGGGGTTTGTATGCGTCCGTCCCGCATACATTCCCCGGCTGTCAGAGATCAGCACCGGTGCGGGGAACTCTGATCTCTGACAGTCGGGGAATGTCTACGCGACGGACGCAGACAACCCCCGCTGCTAGCCACACCTCCTTCCGGCTGCAGCGGACGTTGTCTACGCGCATCGCGTAGACGTCAACCCGCTGCCCCGGCAGGAAGCACCGGTAAGTGTGTGTGGCGGGGGGGTTTAAATGGGGGGGAGACAGGAGGATCCAGGTCCCCTGCAGCGGTGCGGGGGATCTGGATCTTAGTCTCCTAATCAGACCTCTATTTGAGGTCTGATTAGAAGACGACCCCGATTACAAGACGAGGGGTATTTTTCAGAGCATTTGCTCTGAAAAAAACCTCGTCTTATAATCGGGCAAATACGGTAATAACCCTCGTGATTTTCACAGAACAATGATTTAAAACTAAACAAGTTCAAATTTAAGAAATTGTTTACTAAATTGTAATTTTATTGATGTTTTGGTAAACAGTTGAGAGAAAATGTTCTAGCTAAGTTTGGTTCAGAAAAATTGGTTCAGAAAAAGTGTGAAGAGGTAACCTTGGTGTTCAAAATGCATAGTCAATTCAGTGATTTTAAATGTTTCATCTAATCTTCACTCACCAGCAATATTGTGGTGCATAACACATTGATAGAGATACTAATAACTATAGAAGAAGTCACTAAGCTAGGGTAACCACACTTCTCCGGATGCCGGGACGGATTAACACAGGTACCGCCCAGGGGAAGCAGGAACCCAACGTACTGTCACATTACCCTGCTCCGTTCCTGCTTCCCATGGTGGTAAAAGAGAAGTACACAGAGGAAAGCAGTGGCCCCTGTGGCAGTCTGTGAGCGACAGTGAGAGATCTGCAGTTCAGGTAAGGGAGTGGGGGAGGATGTATGAACGAGTATGCGTGATTGAGGAAATGATTGAGTATCTGTAAATGAGGGAACAAATGAGTATCTGTGAATGAATGAGTATATTTGAATGAGTGGTATAGCATGGATGTGTAAGTGTGGGGGGAAGCATGGCACAGGGAGGCTGTTTGAGGCTAGGATGTCACATGGAGGCTGTTTGAGGCTAGGATGCCACAGGCAGGCTGTTTGGGGGCAAGTCCTATTCCTCCAATCTGGGTACTAGGCAGGTCCTGGGAATGCAATCTGGGTGCCACGGCTGACATCATAATAAAGGGGGGACAATATGCAAGGGTGTGGGGGCATTAATTCACAAGGGGGTGCTGGTTGGGGACATCACATAAATCAATACTAAAGAGGGGTAGGCTAGCTGGGGGCAAAACACAAGAGTGTGGGGGCATTAGGGTGTTTTCCCGGACACATATAACTTTTACATATTGCTGACCAGCCCACATGTTTTTCTGGGATGTATTCACTCATGAAAGGCAACCAATTAGTCAGATATACATCTACCATACTGCAGGGCAGCATTTGATCTGGGCTGGCAGCATCAATACACAAGGGGAGTAGCTAGGGCCATTACATAAATCAATACTAAAGGGAGGGGCAGGCTGGGGGTGATACACAAGGGGACAAAAAAACACAAAAGTGATGGTCATTTTCTACACTGCCTTTTCTAAAGGCAGTGTAGAAAATACTTTTTTTTATTGTAGCTTAGCCTGTCCAGACGTGGGTGTCAGTGTGGCAGAGCCTGTCTTGGTGTGTGTGTTCTTACAAGAATTTGGGTATGTTGACAAATATGTTAAGACTACCTACAAGAAAGCTTGTGCTTCTTGTTTGTCAATAAATGTAATTGGAGGAATTTTGTTTAATCCTTTGAGTGGTGGGGGACACTTCCCATAAATCGCAAACCAAATAAAAGAAATAGCTAAAATGAAATCATTTCTCAAAAGCTCCCATATTTATAGAAGAACAATATTATTTATAACCAAATAAATATGATTGTGCATACACTGGTAGCAAAAGTTTTTTTTTAAAAAGAGTACAAATACAAAAATTTGTCTTTATCATTTAAGGATTTTAGTCAATGTGTATCTACTTAACAAATATGCAACAATTACAGTCATAGTTAAAGGTCAATTTATAAACGGTAATGATGTTTTTTTAACAAGATACTGTGACGTAACTTGCTCTGATGTTACTATTTGCTATTAGGATTTGCGATAATAGAGGGGTCCTTTTTATTTTTCTTTATTTTATTGTAACCCGAAATTGGTAATGCTAATCCTAGACTAATCCCCACATTCAACGTAAAGAGGACCTATCAAGTAAAATTCTTACTGGGTGAAATGACACACGTTAACTAATCAAAGTTTTTTGGTGTTTTGCAATGGAACAAAATATAGATTTTCCAGAGTTACATTATTACAGTAGTTATTAGCATTTTTTCTACTATAAACTAATTTCTCTTTTTTTCCCACTGAATTTATGATATAGATTAAACAGTCTACCTCACTGATTTGGACACTTGTGTTGATGTGTTTAAGACAATTGTTATAAGAAAATAAATAACGTGCCTTTAGTAGAATTTTAATGCACATATAACTGTCGTCATTTAACACCATTCTTAATAATAAATAGGTGCTGATTAGACATTTAAGGCACAAGAATAGACAATCATTTCTTTAAACTACAGAACATATACAATACAATTCTATACAATTTATTAAACCCTCATTAAAGAAGTAGGTAACTAAAGAAAAATCTAGTGCTACAAAATAAAATTATTACAAGCTGTCATATTAGAAATCTAGAATACAACATTGACGACTTAACATTGAAGAGATGAGGTGATTTAGATTGGGTTAGTACAGGGGCGTCCAAAGGGCAAAATGCGGCCCGCCGGACTTCCAGGTGCTGCCCGCGTGAACAGGGCCGGACTGGCCCCCAGGAGATTTCCAGGTGGGCTGGCCGGTCCGTGGGCTGGCAGACCATCATTCAAATCTGCCGCCCGGCCGCGAAATTCAAAGCAGCCTTTGAGCGTCTGTAAGACCGCCTCCATCGACCGCCTAATGAAGTTAAAGCGGCCGCGTGCACACATCGTGCCGCCCAGTGGCAGAAGTGCCTCAGCTCTTTGTCCCTCCCCTTTTAAGACGTGATGTTCAAAGGGGCTCAGAGAAAAGTTCCCCCTGACAGGGAGAGGATCATCATGTTGGAGGACAGCATGGGAAAAAATGTAAGTATTACCAAAAAATGATTATGGTTTATAGGCAAGTGGAGCCATATTCGAGGGGGGGGATTACCTTGGGACAAAAATTAAATAATACAAAAGGGGTTGTGGCATTACAAAATCAATAGGGGGTGGCTAGGAGTAATACACATGGCAATGGGGGCATCAATAGAGAAGAGGTTGATTGGGCATCACATGAACCAATACAAAAAGGGTGGGGGCATCAATACACAAGGGAGGGGATTGGCTGGGACATCACATAAATCAATATACAAGGGTGTGGGGGCATAAATGCACAAAGGGGGCAAAAGTACAAAAGGGGCAGTTAATGACAAAGCAGTGTAGAAAATAAAAAAATGTTATGCTTCACGGAGGACAAGTTTGGGGATGCATTGGTAAGTCTGGGGCGGGCAGCGTGGCATATAGGGGGTATAAGGCATATTAGGGTGGCAGAGTTGGCGAATAGGACGTATAATGCATATCTGGGGGCAGAGTGGCATATCAGGGGGTATAAGGCATTTTGGGGGCAGATGTGCATAACTGGAGGCAGATGTGCATAACTGGGGGGGCAGGTTGGCAAATAAAAGAAAACAAAAACAAGAAATGCATTTTTCTCAATTACAGTGTTTATAAATTATGAAAAAATTGTTTACATGTGAATTATTATTTACTAGGAAAACCTTTTTCCTATAGAATAGTCTTATATTTAGGCCTTTTATTTTTTCCTAAATTAATGTTCAAATTTTGGGAGGTCATCTTATAATCAGGGTCATCTTCTAATCGAGTGAATACAGTAAAAAGGAACTGCTGTTAAACATGCTTGGAAACATTCCTTTCAGTTATGAATTGTGTGTTAAGTCTTCCTCTGGATACTATATTAGTCAATAACACTCATACATATCCAGGAAGGCAGAAGGTAGAATGTGATATTAAATATTTATGAAATTACATATGACAATAAGGATAAAAGTATTATCAAAAAATGAAAATGCAAGCCTGGCAGCAAAAATACCACCCATTGGATTGATTTAATCCTTATGTAAAAAAAATTGAGTATCCTAATGGGAGGAATTTAAAATGTCTATTGTTATGTATCCAATTTGCCTGCAGAAATTGAATTACTTACTATTTCTCGCATATGATTTGTCTAATCCTTATGGTGTATGTCTTCCAAATGTATCTGGAAGAATGCACAAAAATTGATTGAATTTAACTCCGTCTTTAGTAGGGGCTTTGCAATTATACCAAGGAATGATTTCCATTAAAAAAAAGACAAAGCAGAATGTATTTTGTAAACGATTAAATTATATGAACCGTGATATACGGCTACTTGTGTGGTATGCTAGAGCTGCTTAAATAAATCCCAGGTAAAAAAATTATTTATGATATTGGTTTAGTGATTTTTAAGCCATCTGTCTATGCAAACCTGTTAGGTGTATGTCACAGTTATAATTACTCAAGTTTTAGTGTTTCCAAATACCCGATCAATGTTTTTGTATCGATGGGAAAACTTTTGAAACAAAGGAACGGACTTTTTCATACACAAGGATAACAACATTTTCACAACAATAATTTTCCTCCTAAACAATATATTTTCTAGGACAAGTATTTACAGTGAATTATTAGATGGTGTTCATCACCTTATCTAAGATCTGGCTGTGGTATAGATATGTGCAGGAGTGACCATGTCTGCTATGTGATTTTCAATTTATATTTTCAGTATGTATATGAGAATAAAATATTGAACTAGAGATGCCACAAAGCATGTGTACCCCTGTGACTAAGTAGGCATAAATTTATAAATACAGGGGCAGCATCATTATATTTAGAGCTTTGGGTTGCCATCAAAGGTAGATTATCTATAAGTGAAACTAGACAAATGCCTAAGGTCTTTAGTGCTTTAGTAGATAATTTGGCTGCCATACACCACCAGTCACTTTATAGTAACTACATTGTACTGGCAACTGTTTTCAGGAAGCAGATACTTAGTGGGGCCATGCAAAGTGACACCAATGTACAGAATAAAATGAAAGTGCTTAGTCAACTTCATATATCATACCATAATGAAGAAAGATCTTCATTAGTGGTGGTCAACAACATGCAACTATGCCCCAGAAAATGTCATAATAGATATATAAGCTGTTTCTATGGCAACCTTTCCAGAAAAGAAGAATTATGTTATCTTATTATGAAAAAAGATCTGTCGCTAACAGAATCTATCCCCTGTCTGAAGCGAGCATTGTACAATAATTAAATTGTTCATTTCACAGTGTTGTGGAGCTTTCACCTCTTGTACATCATGTGTATATATGTGTATTAGGTTATACAGAGCTAAACTATATTTTAGTGAGATACTAATTAGGGAATCTGCAGACATTGAGTCTAAGGTGATATAGGCACATTTCACAATAAGGTAAAATCTCATAGAAAAGAAAGAAACCATGTTATATGTTATATTAAGGTGCTCCCCAAAAATGCGTGCTTTCATGTGGCTTGGGCCCTGGTTATGTTGTTAGAGCTAGATCACTATCCTGCAGCTCACTAAGCCTCCACAGTGATCACTCAAGATTCAGCAATAAAATTTGTTTTCATATTCACTGCTAGTTTACCCATGGTTGACAGCCTATTCAGAATGCCTTTGTTGGTAATGAGCCTTACAGTCGAGGAGGTCTCAATTCAGGTATATATAAAGTTATAATTACTTTAATAATGGCAGGTTTGTTGCATTGTAATGTTTATTTTGCTTTTTCTCCAAGAGCATTATGGTGGAGTCTACATGGCCATAGCCTCTATACTATTGAATAAGTCGGGACCAGCTGGCAGCTCTATGGCCATGGTAAGCCTGGATGCTGGAGAGGCCTTCAGCCAGTGGCCTCTGTCCATCTGAAGAGAGTTATTAAGTTTCAGTATTTAGGTGCCTTTTTTCTCCAGTTTTTTCAGAAGCTGTATGCTTGTATGCTTGGGATATCAGAGTTTCTGTATTTACGGACATTCTGCTGCTTTTTGTTTTCAATGTCTCCTTGGGTAGGGTTTTTTCTCTTCTGGCCAGTTGGGGAGCCACCTGGCCTGAAACAGGTTTTTCAATAAACTGGTAGCACTCACCCTAATTTATGGGCAAAAATACCAAAAAACTTAGAACATGTATATTCCCTGAATGTCTCCCCAACTCTTCAAAAAATAAAAGCAGAATAATTTACATCTGACAAGGTGATGTGTCGCACCATGCATATAATGCCTTTTCCATATGGGGTCTAAGGAGGAGGAGAGTTTTTGGAAGTGTGAGGGTCAGATCCAATGTTTATGGCAGTGTTCTAGGCTGAGGACATTTTGGCACACCACATTGGTCTATGGTAAAGATTGGATGCTATTTAGAAAACTACTGGGGTAGTAAAAATAAGCAACATTTTCATGGTGGCTGTAAGAAAAACAGTTGTTCATCGATGGGTGCAAGACTCCCCCATGACTCTGACATTACTGAAGATAAAAAATATATATGTTGTGAGAATGATCTGGCTGGAAGCCAGTCTAGATAAGACACTCTGCACAAAAAGATTTTTCAATTATGGAAAGTATTCATAGATGACCTTGATAACACCCAACAAAAAACCCACCAAAAGAAGAGACACCATTAAAAATACCTGCTGGCATGGTACCAGATTGATTAACCTCAGGCATCAGTTACTCCTTAAGATGTCGTGATAGCCTGTTTGCTCTTCCACGCCGCATTCTGGCCTGATATCAGGTGGGCCATTACAAAGTCACACCATATGACATGCTTGAGACAAGAGACCTTTAAGCATTGTTAGTTAAGACCAGAGAGATGACCGACTGGCATTTACAAAGGAATAAGAACCATAACAAGTTATTATTGCTTATTGATGTTATTAATTTGTTTTTGTTTTCCCCTATCTTCATCTGGACAAAAGTTTCTTTCGATGGAGGGTCTTGTAGGGCCTACTACAGTGATACGGAGGAGGAGAAGAAGAGAGAAAATGGAGAGGTTTCTGTTATCAACACTTTTGTTCTTATCTATTCATAGTAGAGATTGTGTTACATTCATACTAAATATAGGGTTATAACCTTGGGTTATACTGTACTGGTCCTAGGAGATGAAGGGAGAAATTGTCATGGCCAAAATTCTTATATTTTTGGGACACTCTGTGTAAAAATGTATACAGACCCATGTAGAGTAATTGTCACATCTAGTTGAATTTTGAGATTCCTGCCAACATAACACAAGGGAGGGCTCAAGATAGGTGGAGCCATATTGTTCATAGGTATGGTGGTAATATGATGTTTTCAGTAAGCTAAGTAAGGACTTGCAGCAGCTGGTATCCACTGCATATTTCTCAGAACTTTTACCTGTGTCTGTGGCGCAGGTTGAAAAACAGTAGTTTTAGAGTAATGTGCACAAATGTCCAGTTAAGGAACTAAGATACCTCAACTTACAGCATTGGTAACTCGTCAAAATGTGCATTTTGTGATGGTTACTGAGATTTGCTACAGTGAGGAAAATGATTGATATGTTGTCATACCAAGATATGAGATACACAGAAAGGATAGAGAAGGCAAAAAAGGAGAGGTTGTCTTTTATGTAACAAATAGCTTAAAGGTTGATCAGAGAAAATAATTTCTTTAGAACTTGGGGAAAAGATAGTTTGCATAGGTGTGGTTTGTAGCCCACCCTGAACAAGCAGAGGAGCTTAATCATCTGCTGATTACATAGTTACATAGTTCGTAATGTTGAAAAAAGACCTAACTCCATCAAGTTCAACCCTAACCTTCCTATTCTTGATCCAAAAGAAGGCAAAAAAGACCCCTAATTAAGATTGAAGAAATAGCTTGAAGAAAGATGTCAATAAAAGGTGTTATTGTTATAGGGGACTTTAATCTCCCCGATGATACGTTTTAATAGTTTTATTAGTTATATTACAAAAGATCTTAATGGGAAATGGTGTCTTTTTGCTGATGATACAAAGGCCTATAAAAGGGTAGACATTCCTGGTAGAACAAACCAATTGGGAAGTTCTTAAGTAAATTAGAAGAATGGTCAAGAGTGTGACAGCTGCAGTTTAATGCTGATAAATGTAAAACAATGCACTTGGAGTGTACAAATACCAAGGCAGATTATAGCATTGGAGGCGCTGTTTTTTCAAGACAATAAAGAGAGGCTTGGAAGTTATCATTTTTGACGACTTAAAGGTAAGCAGATAATGCAATAAAGCATTGTAAAAACCAAGCAAGGTGCTTGGTTGTATAGTTCTTTGCAGGAAGAAGATGTGCCTCTGCCACATTACTGGCCTCTGATTAGACTGCACAGTATTGTGTACCCCCATCTCCAGAAGGATATTTCTTATATAATCTATACATTTTCTTCCATGCCCTTTATTGGCATATTACTTTAATTATATTGGCAAAGCATAATGGGTATAAAACGAGGTTTGTTATATACTGGCTATTTTGGTCTATGAGAAAATGTATTTGCTCAAGCTGACGCATTTGTTCAGTGCCAGTGGAACATTGTTTTGAAAGGTAGAAAGTATTCTCAACTCTTCTAAATTAGTTAGAATTAACAGATTTACGTCACTAACTAAAACTTAGTTTTCTGCAAGCAACTGCATTTTGCATTTCAAAATGATGCTGACGTGCTATGTACTTTGTCATTATTGTGTAATTATGTACCATTATTCTTCAAGATTGTTAACTTACAAAAAATATCTAAATACATGTGTGCTGTTAACATCCACTGTTGTACTTCCAGGTAGTATTTGTTTATTTACAAGCTTTTTAGAAAGGTAAATTGTGCAGTTACTCTTAACCCTTTTGAGCACCAAGTGTCTGGATAGGGTTACTGCCTTTTCAGATGGCACTTGGCTGGTCATGGAATTAAACAGTTAGTCCTATGTACTGGAGATTTGGAGAAGCCAAAGTGGCTGATTGCTCCACTCATTGCACTACTCCTCTGGCGCCCCCCATCCCAAAAAAAGAAAGGAATAAAAACTTCTAACAAAACTCCCCTTTCTCACTATCTATCCCCATGTATCACTATCTACCACCTCTGATCCTTGAACCGGCTTAAAATCACTCAAGGGAGCCGGAGGTCTGTTAAAGACCTCCGATACCGCTCCCTTGCGAGCCTGCTCCTCCAGCGGCGGACATTACTGTCCCCCCCCGCTAGGTACGCTACTGGCGTCAGCGGACCCCACGTCAGCGCCATCGTCGGACCCCGCGTCGGCGTCGGGTCGCACAGGTCGCACACCCCAAAGGCCGGCCCTGTGTACTACCCTTGCATGCAGTAGCGTACCTAGTTGGGGAGGGTGGGAGGCAGTCTGCCCAAAATTAAAAATCACATAACAAACCTACACAAAAGGAGAAGAGGGCCCTGCTCTTGCTAGGTTCCAATCTAGTTGACATTGGTACAGCATAACTCCTATAGCTAAATACCTCCGTCAATGTCTGTATCAGGGTGACCACATTGGCCATGTTTTCCAGGACATGTGTAAGTGTTTAATATTAATGACTAGCACAGGCAGTGCTACCCTGCAATATATGGGATGTATAGACTCATGGAAGGGAACCAGTTAGTCAGTTATACATCATCCATACTGCATGACAGCACTTTATCTGGTCTGGTCAGCAATATGTAATGATTACATGTGTCCTTGTTTTTTGTATAAGGGGTTAATACGGGGTTAACACGTACCGCAGCAGCTCTGGTCCCAGGAGTTTAAATGTTCGTATGAGCAACTCTATTGGTCGCCAGCAGGGGGCTCATCTGCCATCAACCAATAGAGTCGCTCATACAGACTTTTAAACTCCTGGTGCTGTAACTTGGCAGGGAGAGCCCACTGGTCTCCCTGCTGCGACAGTTAAAAGTCTGTACGAACGACCAATAAAGTAGCTTGTACGGACATTTAACTGATAGAGCAGGGAGACCAGTGGGATCTGCCGGACAAGTTGCTGCATTAGGATTTTGAAAGTCTGTACGAGCGACTCTATTGGTTGCTCGTTCAGACTTTTAAAATCCTGGTGCTGTAACTTGGCCGGGCACGGCACTTTAACCTACGAATTTCCACTCCCGTTATCTAACGCAGCATCGCAGCGGTTAACGGGAACGGAAATCCGTAGGTTCTCTGTCAATTGGTTGATGCCAGAGGAGGTCCCTGCAGGCGACCAATAGGCTCACTTGCACTGCCCTGTAACCCCTGACGGCGGACATACAGATTTCCGCTTCTGTCAACTCCTGTCAACGATCACAAAGATTCTTCATGTTGTGTGTCTTTATCTGCGTTTTACAGCTGCTATCTTCTCTTCTTCATGTCTTCGGAACGAACACGAAAACACACTCATCCTGTTTGTTTTCATGTTCACCCAAAGACGTATGCATAAGTCTAGCCCTGCTATTTCCTTTGCTGAGTTGGAGATCAAGTTTGCTTTCACTGACCCTTGGCTTGTTTGACTACTCTTCTGCCAAGTGATTTTGATCCTGTATTGCCATACCTGGCTCGTATAAATACACCTTTATTGTACCAAACCCAGCTGTGTCTGAACATCAGCCTGTAGTTTACCTGTACAGGAATCTGGATCTGTCTGTGCTTTGCCTATTACGCTCAGTACCAAACTTTACCTGCCTACACCTGGCCTCTTCACTGTTGTGATTATCTAAGTCCATGTTCACTTAGCTTTGGGTCCAACTCCTTGCTAGGTGATTAAGGGCTGAAGAAGTTATGTGGTGGGTGCTGATTAAGTGAGGATGAACGTGACTCTTCTTATTCTGTCCAGTCCTTTCCCATTTTTCTCTCTTACCACCTTGCAAGAGCATTCCCTGAAGGGGTCCTGCATCGCTCATAGCTAAAGTAGACATCAAGGCTGCCTTCAGGCTGATGCCTGTGCACCCAGAAAGAGACCCCTGGAGACGTATAGGCAGAAGGGGTTACATGACCCAGCCATGCACTCAGGAAGGAACTGGGGGAGGATTTGGGGTCAAGCATCGGTCAGTGACTCAGTATCACCTGGGTGGGATTTATTTTGGAGGGAAAATATACTGTATAAATATATGTGAAAATAACCATATTTATTATTTCAATGTTAGAGTGATGCCCCTACAGGTTTTTCTACTTCAAGGTGTTTATTGCCCCGACCCATCGTGTCCTGAGTTTTACAACGACCGGTGGTATCTGGCGGGGCTGGTGTCGTCAATAGGACCATTAAGTTATGGTCGGTTCAGTTTTAAATTCTGAATTTTAAGACGTGTACATTTCTTTAATACTGTTAAATTTGGAGTAATAAACAATGTCGCGGCATTTAGTAAATAAATGCCGTGGCCAATTCTAAATCCAATGTGCCTCCGTGTCATTTTTTCGGTGTTCGAACAGTTAATACACAGTGCCGTAATGATAATGTGAAGTGCATGGGTCATGCTTACACTTGCCAGGTTGTGAGTGGCAGGGAAGTGTGTACCTATTTTGTCATGCTCTTTCTTTGAGACTTTTGGGTTCCAGGGCTTAAATGGCTTCTTTACAACCTTGATTTATTTAGTGTTGGCCCTGCCAGGTCAGGACAATGTGCAGCAACCCGTTTACATATTTAAGTTTTAATGGGTATCGAAATTGATTTTGAGGCTTTAGTTTGCTGTCCCCACCTAGATAAGGGTATGAATTAGATTTTTTCAGTGTCAAGTTTTTTGTTTTTCAAAAGGTTTCATTGAAGCAGTATTAATTTTTGAATGTGTTCCATCACACCTGTGGGCATGGTTTTCCTGTGGTATATGTCTTTGGTGAAGACATGGTAGGTAGATGTTGATGGACCCAGTGGTGGCTAATGAGGACACTGAGCTCTGAACCAATGCTGCTGATTGTATCAGATTTGGCATCTTTATGCAATGGAGTTGGTCCACAAGGTACGGCCAGCTAGTTGTGACAAGCAAGTCTTACTAAAAACCGACATAGAAACATAGAAAGTGACAGCTGATAAGAACCATTCCGCCCATCTACTCTGCCCAACCTCTGAAGGCTTAACCTATATCTAGCCAGCCTTATGCCTATGCCATGTTTCTTTAAATTATCCACTGTATTAACCTCAACCACCTACACTAGCCGTCTATTCCATGCATCTACTACCCATTCAGTAAGGTAATATTTCCTGATTTTAAGATCCTTTATCTGTCCCGAGTATCTATAGCCTTCTGGAGATACGGTCTCCAATACTGTTCACAACACAATACTTGAGGTCTCACCAATTCTCAATGGCATAAGCACTTCTCTACTGCTAATACCTCTCCCTATACAATATGTTTCTAAGTTTGGAGGGAAATTCAGTGTCCTGTATGGTGGGGTTGAATATGTGCCACTGTCTACCTACTCCAAGTGCCCAGCTACTACTGCTGCTATATCCCCTTCTTTGCCATATAACCTTCCTTATTGAGGGATCAATTTATCAAACTGGATCGATTTTTGGAGGAAATGATTCCCATAGCGTGCTACTGGATGTGTGTATCCATTGGTGCAGTGCTGCCTTTGCTGGTGGTGGTCCTGCAGTTAAAAACCAAGCGTCTCTTCTTAGGCCTTGAGATGGAGTTGCTCTACGTGAGTTGAGGAGGTGTCAGTGACTTCCCCCTTTGGGAACACTCCCTGAATGTTGTTCCCAAATTGTGTCTGGGAAACAAAATGGGTTCTTAACCATTGTGCTAGTGGGAAACACCAGTGGGTTTAACAATGGTTGTTTGATAATGGTTTGGTAATGTTAAATCATGTGTTTACTTATGTGAACCCCTTTAGGATGGAGATGTATACATGACTATGTTGTTAGGTAAATGTTAAACAATCACAAATTGATGTAATGTGTTTTATTATGTCATATACACTGTTCGGACGTATGCAATGTTGTAAGATGGAGTGTCACGGTATCTTATATGGATGGCCACTGTGGCCAAATATATCTAATAGTGTAACTTAAAATGTATTTGAAATGATAAAAGCTGTGGCCGTGCCATTTTGTGGGTTTGTGTATGGGCAAAAGAAAGATATAAATAAAATAGAACAGCTATCATTTTTTGACCTTTAAAGAATCTATATCTGGAAATAATTTTCACTTACAAATTTGTATGACTTTAGTCCAGTTTTGTTATATTTAACTTAAGTTTTTTCCCCAATTCAATGTCCAGATGTTGGCAATTGACATTTTTTTCATGTATGGGTTCATTGTATCTTAAGAACTGCTTTTCTTTCACTTTGATATGCAGTAGAACTGTAAAGGATTAGAAACACCATGGCCATGAAATTTTCAAAATGTGTAATCAAAACTACATTAGTAGAAGTAATAACTATAAAATTTCACATTCCAACAAAAATCCATTTTGCCATAATTTTATCATAACACAACAGTGTTGCAGGGGGTATTGTACCCAAGGCTCAGTATTAACATTTAAGGGATGGCTGAAAATATTCATGTACCAGCAGCCTATACTTTAAATCTATTAGAGAAAATAATCCTTTATAAAGAAAGATTGACGTAATTTAAGCTTCCATAAATATATATTCTGTAAAAAAAAAACCCACATTTCTATGACAAATTATGCATATTTTAGATGTACAACCATAATTTTATTTTGTATACCTAATATGTATGATGTATACCCCCATATTTGCTTCAAATTTTGTAGACCACTGAATAAAGCAATCACAACTTCAAAGTTGGTATTTAGAACTCTGTGTTCTTCGGAGTTTAGATATGTTTTGTAGAGTTATGTTCTTAATGAATATTTGCTATTTGTAATAGAAATCTTAATTTCAAAACAAATATCAGACCTTGAAGATTGTAGTCTTCAATTATTTCACAGTTTATTGTGTCACAGAAGCCTCCATGCCCTGGGCTCCTGGGGGAGCCTGGGGGACAGCCTCCTCCATACAGACTATGTGCCCTGGTCTTGGAGGGGTTCTGTTCTTGCAGAGGTGGGTACAAGTCTCTTGGGACTACCTATTCCCCTAGTACAGAGTGCCATATTTCCCCAATTACCAGAGACTCTAAAGACTGTGGAGTTCGGACATGGATTTGAGGCACCTACAATTTGGGAGGGGGTTTCATGTGTGGTGTGCTATTCTCCATCGGGTGAGAACTTACAGGACAGAAACCTCTATGGCCAGTATTTGGACCAAGATCTAATATCCAGCCTGGTTCAGCCAGGAGCCAGGGAACCGCCCATGTTTACCATCTTCCCCACAGAGTACAATAGCGACCCCCTAATGGGCTGAGGTGGGCCGAGTCGAAATACTATGCAGTGTACAAAGAAGGGCCTGATGGAGAACTATGTGTTGTTTGCTGTGACTATTGTATGTAAATTACCCCCTTGTACTGTTTAAATACTAGTGTTTTTTCCATAAAACGTGTTCCTGTTTTGACCTCAACATTGGTTCTGTCTAATGCTTGGGGTGGGCCGTTGTAATGACTCACTGTCCTGAATACGGTACGCTATGGCTAGCCATAGTGCCAATGCAGCTACGGTGCAGTGGCATCCCCCTTCTCTCTACAATGCTGGTTCTGCTTGGCGCTAAATGGGTTAACCTCTGGTGTCTCGGCAGAAGGAAGCACAGCTTGGCGAGAATACCCAGTTGGGGTATTTGTAAAAAAAACGGCTACTTGAAATGTTAAGACAAGATATATAAAATTGGAGTAGTATGTAGACTATATATATATGTATATATATATATATAAATTATATATTTATATATATATAAACATGTACCTTCAGAGTAGGTTGTGGGAGTAGTAGTTAGACTATATATATATTATATATATAATATATATATATTATATATATATAAACATGTACCTTCAGAGTAGGTTTTCAAAAACATCACATGAGAACAAGTGGATTAATCAGTTACTTAATTATCCAGTCAGAGACACTTATGCTAATGATGTAAACACTTGAATTCACATCCTGAACAATTTGAATAATTTTATCAAGGGAACATATAATGGTTAAAGACAACTAAAAGCTACATTTTATTGACAAAAGTATTGGGATATCTGACCATTAAACCAACAGGGACTTTCATGACATTGAATTCTAAATACATATACATTAATATGTAATTGGTCCCCCTTTTGTAGCTATAACAGCTTTCACTCCATTTTGGAGTGTTTCTGTGGGAAATTTTGACAGTTCATCCAGTAGAGCATTTGAGAGGTCAGGCACTAGGACAAGAAGGCCTAGCTGGCAATCCAAAAGATGCTCGAGGGGTTGAGGTCAAGTCTCTGAGCAGTTCAGTCAAGTTCCAAAGAAAAAGAAGGGGTCGATCCAGCACTTGAATGAAAAAACTTCCAGCTTTTATTTTACTTCAATATTAAAAAACATAGTTCACGCCTGAGTGCACCTACTGCACAGGAGAATCGAAATCTGGACGCGTTTCGAACGGCACCCCGCTCTTTATCACAGATAACTCACCACTAAATTTGTTTCCCTTAAATAGGGTAAAAAGAGGAGTGGTGAGATTGCTCGTCATCAACACATGTGCAATTAAAATCCAATTACAAAGCAATTAAATGTAATAAGATGAAAAGAACTGTAAACAGTGTGGCACGGCAACATAACCTACAGCGAATATATAAATATATTAATCCAAAAATGATATGTATATATCAATAAGGCTATTACATGTATAGTATATGTTTTAACCTGCTCACAGTGTTTTTAAATCACAGGGAGGTACATAAACATGTATATATGTAATGAAAATAAAATAATAAGTGAAAAAAATATATAATATATGTATATATCACAATATTTCCAATACATATATTTAACAAAAATGAAAGAAAAAGAAATATACTACTCATTACAAATAAAGCAGAATAAGGCAGAAAACATGCAATTATGAGTAATGTTTGCCACTTAAATAATGATTTTAAATAATTTTTAAATAAAAACACCTGATATAACCAAGACAAAATTGTGTGTCAAATAAATTTTAATCATAATGTAACAATAATTCCTGTCTAATGTTAAGTCCCATTGGTATACAGGTATCAAGAGTAAACTGCCAAAAAGCTTCTCTATTTTGTAATCTTTTATGTAAATCACCTCCTCTATAACCAGGTGTCACTTTTTCAATAGCATAGGCTACAAAAGAATTTTTTGAGCCCGCATGTTTATCCAAAAAGTGTGCAGAAGCCCCTGATTTTGATCGTATGGAATAGGGATTTATGTCATGGAGGTGCTCCAGAATGCGAGTCTTAAATTGTCGTTTGGTACATCCTATATATTTAACTTCGCAGCTGGAACACTCAATGACATAAACTACATTGCTGCTACAGCAGTTCAAATATTTTTTTATATGAAATTCTCTAGTGCCAGTAGTATTAGTAAATTTATTAGTTACCTTAACATATCTGCATGTTTTGCATGGATGACGACCACAGCGGAAAAAAACGCTGTGTTGTAACCACATATCACTGGGATTTTGATTATTTAACATACTAGGAGCCAAATCATCTCTTAACCCCTTCAGTACCGGGACGTACCTGGTACTTCCTGGTTAACAGTCACCTGTAGACCGGGACGTACCAGGTACGTCTCTCCCAAAAAACACCCCCACATCACCACAATCGCGGTGATCGTGGGGGCGCTGCTGCTGCTGTCTGCCCAGGAGTCCTGGGCAGACAGCACAGCGTGTCTAAGCCCTCCCTCAAGCCTATGATCACTCCCACGGAGTGATTCTCTAGGCATAAACAGCGATTGCAGAAAAATCTGCAATCGCTGTTTCAGCTGCCACAGGCAGCTTCAGGGAAGGGGGGGTATTGAATGGGTCCCCACACAAGTGTGGGGACCTGATCCAACACCCCCCTGCTGCCTGATCGCTCCATGAGAGCATCAGTGCAGCGTTAACCCCTTCAATGCCACGGTCGCGGCATTGAAGGGGTTAATTCCCGTTTTTTAGGGGGTTCTGCTACTGGTGGTCTGCCTGGAAGCCCAGGCAGACCAGCAACAGCAAAAACGAACCCCCAGAAGTCCTCTGATCAGCCCTGTAGGGCTCTCTCCTACAATCTCCAGTCCATTGGAGATTGTGTCCCAGCTGCCAGAGGCAGCTTCAGGGACAGGGAGACAGGGCTCTTTGGTCCCCCCTCAGTTAATCCCTACCCCCCCTCTTCCTCAATTAACCCCTTCAATGCTGCGATTGTTTATGACCCCCATCGCAGCATTGCAGGGGTTAATATTAGTCCCCACAAGCTTGTGGGGACTAAATATCAATCAATGCTGTGCTTCAATGGAGCATCAGCATTGAAAGAGTTAAAAAAAAAATAACAGCACTGACCTGAAAGTCCAGGGTGCTTCCAGGTCAAATGCTGGGCTGATCAGATCGCTCCTGGCCAATAGGAGTGATCGGATCATTATGGCAGCCCACGGATGACCCTGCTCTACAAAGAGAGAGGGGTCATCTAGGGTAATTATGAAAAAACACAAATTATTAATAAATGAAAAAATCATAATTATTACCTGATCACTTGTCGGTGACATTTTAAGTCGCTGATTATTGATCGTTCTCCCTGATTGATGTCAGCGGCCTAAACCTGTCACTTACAAGCAATCTGATAAAAAAAAATATTTAAAAAAATGTAAATGCACATGTTCCAGTTTTGCCCTCATAGCTTCCTCAAAAAATGCATGAACCATGCATGTGAGGCCTTGTTGGAATCGGGGGATCTTGGTGAACAAAATATGGTGTTTTCTTCCACTGTTGCACTTATGGTGTGCAAGAAATTCAGTGCAACATTGAAATGTATGCGTTAAAAACGCAATAAAATAATTTCCCTGTGAAGTTTGGCAGACATCAGTGAAGAAATGGCTGGCTGAAAACTGTCAAAACTACCCTAGTTGAACACCTTGACTCGTCTACTGTTCATAAATATATACTTTTATGGGGTACTTTACAGTGGGGGGCTTCCAAAATGTCCCAAATGGGATATGGGCCCAGGAAACCAATTTCTGAAAATTCCAAATGTGAAAACGAAAATGCGCATGTTCTAGTTTTGCCCTCATAGCTTCCTCAAAAAATGCATGAACCATGCATGTGAGGCCTTGTTGGAACCGGGGGATGTTGGCGAACACAATTTGGTGTTTTTTTCTGCAGTTGCACATATTCTATACAAAATATAATATAAAATCTAAAGCAACATTGCAACATATGCAAAAAAAACAAAAAAATATAAAAATACCTCAAAATTTGGCAGCAATTGGCGATAAAATCCCTGTTTGAAAAGTGTCAAAATTACCCTAGTTGTACACCTTGACTTATCTACTGTTCATAAACATATAATTTTGGGGGGATAATCAGTATCTGTGACAATTATTGCAGTTATTAGACTACGATGCCAAATTTGGAAAAAATTACATTTCAAAAACGTGATGCATGCCTTGCAATATTTGCCCTATACTGGTCAAAATAGATAAAAATCCTGGCCATGTTGGGTGGTTTCCAAATCAGGACAAGTTAATGAATATATTTGGGATAATTTTTTCCCATTGGTTCAATGTGTGTACAATTTGTATGTATACAAAACTGTAAAAAAATGCGTTTTTTCATTTTTTCCCCACTTTTCCCAGTTTTTTTCAAATAAAACAATGTACTACCCAGCTTAATATGGTATCAAATGAAAGCCCTACTTGTGCTGAAAAAAACAATATATGATTTGTGTGGGTGCACCAATTGATAAGAGAGAAATTACAGTTGAAGACAGACATGGCAAAACCACAAAAACGGCTCTGGTCCTTTAGCGACAC
>VKOC01046833.1:0-51456 GCA_009364415.1 Spea multiplicata | reverse complement strand
AAAGAACAAATGTATACAAATATATTTATATTCTAAAAAATTTTGTTTTTTTTAAGTTGTTATCTAAATGGAGCTATATGAACTATATAAAAAATAAATACATTTGGCACACATTTTGCTCTAGAGTTGAGTCATCAACGAAATCAACAGAGACTCAAGAAGCAGAACTTAAGTGCATACTGAATTTACCAAACACTAAAACTCACAGGACTCAAGACTTGTCATAAAGTACTCCAGATTTTTTGCAGTTTCAATTAGCCAATCAGTGGCAAGAATATTAGGACTATTGAGGGGAGGAGGGCCGCTGCCGCTCCAGGGCTGCATCTTCTGTGTCAGGAGCTTTAATTAATATTTTGTTTCCGTTTTTGAAGAATGCATATTAATCTACTGACAGATATGGGGCTTTAGGGACATTAAACTGTCCCTTTAAGGCACCGCTAGGCACACAAATGCATGGTTTGCCATTTAACTACAAGTCTAAAAAGTATGATGTTATAGATTCTAGAGTGTGACCACTAAAGTCAACAATAACTTCTCCTTAAGTAATGCCATGCATTAGCAGAGTATTAGCATGTCTTATGTACTTTCAAGACAATAAAAAACTTAACAAATTTAATGCACAAAAAAACACCCAACAAATGTACAGAGGAGTATAATGTGAACAAATTAATAATTTCAATATCGTATAAAATTCATTAAGTTTGTACCAGCATTCAAAGGATTATATTTTAAAACATATTTAATTACTGTGTTTGTTCCAGTATTGTTTTCTGATATTTGTGGTTTTCCTGCCAAAACTCAGTGTTATTGAATAAAACTGCTTGCCTAAACCTATTGGTTTCTATTGTCTTTGCAGAAGTTGATAGCATGATAGCTGTGTGGTCCCTTTAAACTTTCATGTTGTCCTTAAAGAATATTTACTTGCCAGGGCTTCAGGCCAAATAATGTATCAACGTTCTTAAAGTGGAAACTCCTTTTCAAAAGACAGGTATTTACCTTATATTCTGGATGATGTCATTAATGACAACATACATAACTTCACAACACAATGTTCTTTAAGATTAAGGCTTTCTAATGAGTGTTGCATTTGTCATTAATTTAGCAGCTCTTTTGTGGAAGCAATCTATGAAATCAGTTCAATAAAGTAATATGATGCTTTGGTTTCATGTCTCATCAGTCTGTTTTACCCCGGGATGTGCCAAACTGGTATTTTTACATTAATTCCTATATGTCAAATTTGCAACTCAATATTTGGTTAAGCATCCGTCGTATGCAACCCACGGAGAATAAACCTTTGGCTAAGGGATCATTGTCACGGTCAGGACTACTTGCCAAGCCGTGACTGTGTGGAGGGCGTGGGCATGAAGGGGTTAATAGCACCAGGCCTCTGGATTTACTAACTTGACCCCTTAACAAGGCATAAGTTACACCAAATTAACCCCCAAATCCTGCCTGTATCCCCCCAGGTAGTCTGCCACCACTCACGATTTTGATACCGGATTCGTGAGAAATCCGAATTAGAACCTTTATCTCTATATATATATCAACCCACCCCGGGCAAACAACATATATATATATATATATCCGTAGAACGTAATAACAATATGGTAACGTGTTATCCTCTCTTAGGGTTTGTGGATATCGATACTAGAGCCCAAAGACAGACTTGGATTTTGAATATTTTAATAACAAAAATACAAAGATTACACAGTGCCAGAATTACAAAAAACAAGACATACAAAAGAAAATAAAACGGCAAACAGTTCTTAAAAACAATGGGACTTAAACACAGGACCCTCACTCACGAGTTTCTCCAATAAGTAGGCCTGTGGGAACTCCTTAAGTCCAGATGGTTCTTACGATGTTGTTCCGATCAGAGTATATCATGGAGTTCTACCTTTTGGTCGCTGCATTGTCCCTAAATCAGACTTTTGCAAGCAAACGCCCCTCTGACCACATGACTGATTATATGACACCATCCCCAAGAATTGGGTCCCATCTTTGATGTGCCAATAAGTTATGGTGGGGTAAAGGTGATGGAAACCCCTCCACTTAAGATAGGAATGGAATTCCTATAACTCAGGGTCCTTATCTGTTAGGCCATGAATCACCACAGGGGTCCTTTGGGAAGATGACACCTCTAGCCAGAACAGATACAGAGGGCATGCACAAAGAAACACATTTAAATCAACCTCAGATTAACTCATGGAATGCTCAAACAAAGAAACTAACCACCTCTGCTGGGTTACCCTTCCATGCATCCACTACATTATATGAGTTAATCATGACACCTCCCCCTTTAAGATGGTGGACAGAGGAGGTCAGCACACGCTGATCTACTATGTCTGCCTAAATCCTAGTCTCCCCCTGACAAGACAAACTGTCAGAATTCCCATAGAAGATGACTTGTCACACCAGCCAGTAAAACTATACTGCTGTAGCACCGGACTCCATATGGACAACAGTCTAGGCTTCCTATCTACTCTATCTGCCTGAAGAGAAGGGTTGTGATATATTATAAACGTGAAGTCACAACCATACAAGCATGGCTGTAACTCCTGCAAAGCACACACCATAGCTAAGCACTCTTTGCCAACCCTTGAATAATCCTCTTCCTTTGGCGAGAAGTTACTCAGATGTTTTAAGGCCTCATCCATTTGTTTCTCTGCCCTGCTTAGGATTGCTAAACGCTGCCCATTCCCAAGCAAGACAGCAAACGGGTATCCATTGTCCTGGGCTTCCTGTGTGGATCCCAGGCTCTTGGCTTCACCTACACTCACAGGGCGAGGGGTTTCTTGCTGACTGGTCAATGTAGCTGTCTTTTCATCAACCCATTCTATATTATCCTCTGTAGCTGTTGCCCCAGCATCTTGCTGGTCTGCCACTACAGCTACAGGGGAAATATTCTGCCCCTCACACTGCCCACTCAGTGAAAACACAAAAGGGATATCAAGGTGAGAATTTTCCTCCCCCTCCTCCTTATCTCCAGACTTTACAGCTTCAGGGGTCTTAAGCACAGTTGAGAAACTATCCCCTTCCTTCTTCTCAACCTCCAGCACTTTAGGAGTTACATTAAGCATTTCATCTGGAGCATGAAAGCAGGGGTTTGGCTGACACACAGGAACATCACAGTCCATATATCCCTTGTTTACCCTTTGAGAAAAGTCAGTAATATGAATATCCTCAGACATCCCAACATCATGAATACTTTCTCCTGTACCCAGATCTAAGTACTCAGGTGCTGTAGACACGGTTGGGCACACATCCCCAGTCCCCCTTAGTTTTCCAGGGATACTACCTTCAGGGCATACAACTTCTAAAGGCACTTTTACAGAAGTATCCCCAGCATCCCTGAATCCCTTGGCTACCTGATCAGCCATAGTCACACTATGCTTTTCAGTATCAGGGGGCATTGAACCAGAAGAGCCACTACAGACTCCCTGTTCCTGAAACTCTGCCCCTCCAAAGGTCAAACCACACGTTTCCCCTAGACCTGGCTCTCTAGGTCTGGTCCCTTGGTGCACATCCCCCTCCATCTCTTCAGGAGACAGGATCCTGGGTGCTGGTTCAGACAGGCATACCTCTACCTTCTGGGCTCCCTCCCAGCTACCCACTACTCCCAAAGTTTCAGACAGTACCTTAGGTTGGACAGGGCTCTCTACCAGCCCTCCAGGTTTGCAGGTTTCCTCAACTGGTGCATACTGGCAAACAAGTCGACCCAGATCCTTGCCCAGCAAAACATTAACAGGAATATCCTCGGATATCCCCACCTCCCGCAAACCCTTGCCCACACCCCAATCAAGGTACACACGTGCCACTGGCACTGCAGGGCGCACCCCGCCAATTCCATGGATGGACATGGTCTTCCCAGGGATAAGATCCTCCGATTTTACCATCTCAGGCCGCACCAGAGTGCAAGCAGCCCCCGTATCCCTGAGTCCCATAGTCACACAGTCACCTACAGTCACTCTTTGTAGGTTCTCTTCTTCATTCCCCCGAAACCTGGAAACAAACAAGACAGCTGGGTGTTCCTCAACTGTTACACACTGCAAATTGTCTCCTTGTGCCTCCTTTGGTCTAGCCACAAATAAAACAGGTGCAGCTCCCCCAGCTGTACCTCCATTTCCATTTGTCTGTGGAGATGGTCTCTTAGAAGGGCAGGTGGCACTCAAGTGCCCAATCTGGTTACACCGATAACACCGGCGGGTATCCCCCTGGCCCGATGTGGCCCCTGCTCTGTTGGCTAGGAAAGGTGTTGGTGATAATCTCCCTGCTGGCTTAGGAGTTGGTGGCTGGTAGGCTGCTCTTTTCCAAGTAGATGGTCCTGGTGAGGCTTGTACCCTCTTGGTTGTTGGAGTACGGTTGTTGGCATAATCGTTAGCCAGATCTGCCGCCTCTGCCGTGGTCTTAGGTTTTCTGTCCAGAATCCACTCTCGGGCCTCCGGACTTCGTGTCCTCAGGAACTGCTCCAAAATCATCAGATCCTCCAGGGCCTCATATGTAGTAACTTGTAGGCCTCCAGTCCATTGCCGGAAAACAGTCCGAAGCTGTCCCGCATATTCAGTGCAACTGTCCGATGTAGCTTGCTGCATCTCTCGAAACTTTTTCCTGTAGAATTCAGGGGTGAGGTTAAAACTTTTTAACAAGGCAGATTTTATGGCCTCATAGTCCTGATCAACTTCCATTGGTAAGGAAGCAAACACATCCAGGGCTTTCCCCTTCAGACGTGGGGTTAAATACTTTCCCCACTCTTTTTTGGGCAGCTGGTACTGCCGGCACACTTTCTCAAATCCTCTCAAAAACACATCCAAGTCAGTGTCCTTTTCCAGCATTGGAAAGTGTTCCAGGCGAGGTCGGTTAGCATATCCATCCCCGTTAACAATGCTTTGGGGAGACTGACTATATTGCTTTAACCGTAGAAGTTCCAGCTGATACCTCCGCTCAGCTTCTCGTTCAGCCCGCTCCGCAGCTCTCTCAGCAGCCTCCCTCTCTCTCTCTCTTTCCGCAGCCTCCCTCTCTCTTTCTCTCTCCTTGTACTGCAGAATCAGGTTGAACTTTAGCTGAGGATCCACGCTCCCCAGATCTTTTAGTGCCATTTGTAACTCAGAGTCCATTACACTCAAGGCGTTAACTTTATCAGGAAAACATCCTTGATCCACAGGCTCTTCCAAAATCACATCTGCTCCAATGGCCTGCTCTGCACAGAGTTTATCATGTTCCAGGAGATCCAAAATCAGCTGCTCTTTGCTTTTGCCAAAAATTTGTATATTCCTTTCTTGACAAACCAGCTCCAGAGATTCTTTTGGCTGTCGTCGATATGCCTCCATAATGCAGTATGGTAGAGAAAAACACAAAGGGAGAGGAACGAACTGTTTTGCACTGTATGTCTGTAATTAGGCACTGAGTAATGTCTTTGGGAAATTACACAAAACCCATGTAATTTCTTCTAGTACTAAAATCACCAAAACGGGCAATACAAATAGCACTAAAAAACTCTAGATATCCCACCTAGCTGCCACCAAGTTTGTCACGGTCAGGACTACTTGCCAAGCCGTGACTGTGTGGAGGGCGTGGGCATGAAGGGGTTAATAGCACCAGGCCTCTGGATTTACTAACTTCACCCCTTAACAAGGCAAAAGTTACACCAAATTAACCCCCAAATCCTGCCTGTATCCCCCCAGGTAGTCTGCCACCACTCACGATTTTGATACCGGATTCGTGAGAAATCCGAATTAGAACCTTTATCTCTATATATCTATCAACCCACCCCGGGCAAACAACATATATATATATATCCTGTAGAACGTAATAACAATATGGTAACGTGTTATCCTCTCTTAGGGTTTGTGGATATCGATACTAGAGCCCAAAGACAGATTTAGGTTATGAATATTTTAATAACAAAAATACAAAGATTACACAGTGCCAGAATTACAAAAAAAACAAGACATACAAAATAAAAATAAAACGGCAAACAGTTCTTAAAAACAATGGGACTTAAACACAGGACCCTCACTCACGAGTTTCTCCAATAAGTAGGCCTGTGGGAACTCCTTAAGTCCAGATGGTTCTTACGATGTTGTTCCGATCAGAGTATATCATGGAGTTCTACCTTTTGGTCGCTGCATTGTCCCTAAATCAGACTTTTGCAAGCAAACGCCCCTCTGACCACATTATATGACACCATCCCCAAGAATTGGTTCCCATCTTTGATGTGCCAATAAGTTATGGTGGGGTAAAGGTGATGGAAACCCCTCCACTTAAGATAGGAATGGAATTCCTATAACTCAGGGTCCTTATCTGTTAGGCCATGAATCACCACAGGGGTCCTTTGGGAAGATGACACCTCTAGCCAGAACAGATACAGAGGGCATGCACAAAGAAACACATTAAATCCACCTCAGTTTAACTCATGGAATGCTCAAACAAAGAAACTAACCACCTCTGCTGGGTTACCCTTCCATGCATCCACTACATTATATGAGTTAATCATGACAGCATCTTTTTACTAATAGTGTACTGCTAACACAAGCTGCTGCATTCTACTTTACGGTCTACTGGATGTTTTCGGAGAAGACCTTCAAATGCACCAGTCATTAGTTGATTGCAAAGGATTTCAAGCTCAATCAATATACAGTATACTGTGCACTGATCTTAAATTCTCTATTCAATGGGCCGCTGCTCAATCGGCCAGTTACAAGGAAAGACTCGGACCATCCAGCATAGCCTCCATATTATGCAGTACCTGGCACCATGACCTTTTAATAGATGGCAGTTGGCGAGGGGGGTTAACTTAGGACGCTGCTCTGAGTCAGGCTCAGGTTAGGAGGTGGATCAGAAATATTACAGCAGATAATTTAAATATTATGTTTACATTTAGAACGAAGACCGCTAGTAGTGTTATTGGTATGTGCATTGTAAGGTATGTTTTATGTGTTTATTTTTTTGGAGCAGCAAGATGTTTGATCAATGGTCAGCAATGTTTAACAATCCAATTTATTTATAAAATAGATATAAAGTACTGCACTCGCCTCGTTCGAAAACAGATGTTGACGCTGATTTACAATAAGGTGACACTAAGCTGACAACCTGGGAACATCTGTATTCTTTTAATGTGCTGTAACTAAATGTAGCAGTGGAAACACTTCCCAGAAAAAAAATCATTAGTTTCTTACAACAATCTTACATTGTTATGCAATTTTAATTTAGTATAAACTGGACTACATATTATAGAAGAGCTATCGGTACTGAATGTTTATGCTGAACAATTAACAAAAAAGGGACACCCATGATATAATTATCATATCGACTTAAAGTTCACTTTCTGCCAGAACACGGTTAACTCATTAATTTAGTTTTATATTCTCTGCATATCAGCAGCTGGACTTCATGATTTAAGATCTGTAAGGAAATGATTCCTTACAATCTTGGCCCTTATGAATCTTCATTCACTTCCAGACACAAATTTGTATAATTAAACACACAGATTGGATTAAATAAAGGCATTTTAATATTTATCATTATGTTAATAAATGGCAGTCTATTCTTATGCAACTGCCATTTTATGCAAGGTTGCTAAATAGTTACATATTCTGGCTACGAAAATGCTATTTCTTCTTATGTTATATGAAAGCTCTTATGCACAGATTTTAGCTGAGGTGCAGAAAAGGAGTTTAGCTCCTGTGAAATAATATAATGAAGTAAGCTTCTCAAACGGGGTTCACCTCGAAAATAACAGTGGAACAAAAGCAACACTGGTCACCGCTGGAGCTCTAATGTGTCAGTACCACCGAACACCTCCGAGCAGTCCTGAGTGCTTCAAGTGGCTTAAAGGGGAACAGACACAAATTTAAGCATCATTATGTTAAACATATTAAAACCTAGCTATAGCAGCTGCTTTTTGTATTTCCATCAATGAGGCATTCCGTTGGAACCTAATACAACAACCAGCTTAATAAATATGACACTAGGTTATTACTGTAACCAATGCCACAACCTGCATGCACAGTCTTCCATGCTTCTATGATTCGAGAATTAATGGTATTCATAAATTATGCTCTAAAGCAGGTGTTGGTAACCAAGAATGGTAAATAATGGTGATATAAAAAATGTTAACTGGAGTGTATCAACAACATTCAAAGTTCTAAGATGTGACTTAGATGTTCTTATAATATACTTAATATTATTCTTATTATATTGTTCGCATGCTCATAGTTAAATACAGTGTAATCCAAATGGTACTTATGACATGAAATCTGCATTATGGCTTTTTTTATGCTTGTTCATAGATAATCATAGCTGGCTGTTTACAGAGCAGCATTCATAAAAAAACGAAATTATACTTCTTTGCCATTATGTAAATAGCACAAAAAGCTATATTAATACAGCCAGGGTTTAGCAATGCCTGCTTCTTTTAGATCTCAGCAAATGCTATCTGAAGTAGGTTTAATTATCTTTTACCTGGAGTACTGTGACGGTAGTCCTGAGAATTTTTACCTAGGTGCTTGTTAAGGGCCATGGCCTAGCCTAGCTTGTCTACTTTATCAATCCAAAACATTCATTTTCTATTGATAATGTGGAAATATAGAACTAGATCTTTCCCTTACTATCATGCATACGTGGAGAAAATGGACACTATAGGTAAACAGTTTTGGTGGTAATATATAAAAAGTGATTCTGGTTTAAAGTTTTTGTTTTTTTTTACCCTGGCCAACAATGGAATTTTTCCTGCTTATTGAACCATTCCATTAGTTCATAGAATAAGACTACTTTTAAAATGTTGTACCAGAATAAGTTATTCTCTCTCTATTTAGAGTAACATTTTTGGAGGATACTATCTAAAATAACAAACACTGGATAAACAATGCATTCATCTTCTGGAAATAGTATTTAGTCACTTGAGTTGGTACAAAAATGGTTAATGTCATATTGTTCCTTATTTGTGGTGTGTGTGCATTTAACCACCATATCTAAACCCCCAGCGCTGAAGAGTGCTTTGAATTTGCTGCATCATGACCCTTACAACTTTGATGTCTAAACTCTAATGATGATTGAATCCTCTGGAGGTCTGTATAATGTAAAGTGATCCACAAGGGTCATTAAGCCCATGAGCAAGCATATTGGATCCACACGCTTTACGAGTGAGGGAATGATGACCCAATAATGTTTTTTTGTTTCTGTTTGTGTCTGTGGTGGTACAAAAAATGCACAGGACCCTCTATCCTTTTGTATGCATTCTGTTTTCATCTAAATGGGAGTGACGTGGCATATGTAATTACACACATAATATCACAGCCTCAATAAATAATGACAGAAGTGATTAGTCGACTTGTGAATGATTTCAATATATCCAGCATAATTGCACAAATGGGAATTTAATATTCAAATTACCAAATGTTTACTTAATCTGAAAACAGATACCCAGATATCTGAAACACTGCCACTGAGTCCAAATAAATCCAACATTTCTTTCTGAACCCAGATTCATGTTCCTGTGAGTTTATTTAATTATATATTTATAGGCTCAAACAGGGGCGTAACTAGAAACCTCAGGGCCCCGGTGCGAGAATCTGATAAGGGCCCACCCACCCCCAACCCATCTACGCCCTTCTACCCTCTCCCTCCCTAACCCCTTCTCACAATCTACCCTCTCCCCCCTTCTCACGATCTACCCTCTAACCCCCTTCTCACAATTCACCTACTCCCTACTACCTACTAGTCTGGGCAGCGCTGAGGCAGGCGGCGGGGAGCAGAGGAGTCCTGGAGTTCTGTCAGCAACCGCTCGGCACCCCTTGGGCCCCCCTGACTGGCAGAACTCCAGGGCCCGGTCGCAGTCGCGACCCCTGTGACCCCGGTAGTTCCGCCACTGCTCAAATAAAAATTGACTCAAATTACACAAGATGTGCACCATCTCTGCTTATAGCTACAAACCTAATAGATTGTGAGCTCTTCTTCTTCATCTGCACCAGTATGTCTTGTATTTGTCCTATTATTGTTAATTCTGTATATTGTTAATGTTTTTCTTAAATTTGCGCTACATAATCTGCTAGAGCTCTTTAAATAACATTTAATATTAACCACCATTGGAACCTGTTCTGACGGTATGGAAACCATTCACATGTTTCATTCAGATCCCTGCACCTCTGTAGTCAGTTAACTTCAGATACGTTATATCTCATGTTTTAGTCTGATCAACTAAATTACTTAACAGTACAAAGCAATCAATAGGGTTTGTTTCCCGTGGTTCACACATGCTGTTTTAGATCTTGCTGTAAGCGGTTTGACTTTAGAAATTCAGGATTTGTAATACTGCTTTTTACTCCAGCATTTTTATTAGCTTTCAAATGGTTGCTAAATGAAACAGACAATTGCTATCATTAAAACAAACGTTATTCTAAACAATAATGCGCGCAGAAAACAATATCGTTACAGTTATTTACTATATCGTGTATAGTTGTGTCATTTCTTGCAGGCATTTGGAAGGAAAATGTAACACTCAACGGATTTGAACTGCTCTCCTTTACCTATAAAGAATTTATTGACATTTGCAAGTCCTCTAAATGTAATGTTATACGTGGCATATTTTTATTTTTCATATTATTTTATATGAATGTATTTATTTATTGGATTAGGTTTATTTGTGCTTATTATTGAAGACTTAGTATGTACTTGTTCTGCTAAAACACATAAATGTAAATCAAACTTAAAATTGTCCCCAACTATTTCAGATTGTTATATCTTCAAATAAGCAAATAGTCTCTGAAGAGTATTACTTTCTCACATTATAAATGTATTAACATATTTTAACACTCTCCCATCCTATGATTTCTAGTTGTATTATCATATTGATGTATTCTCTGCCACCCCTAATGATATTTCATTATGCACACAATATAAGCAAATCATTCCATCATCATGTCCTTGCCCCTCACAGTCCCTCTCCGCTCTTCTCGCACAATGTCCTCAATCTCTCTACTAACGATCCTAGTCTTTTCCAGAGTGATTATCTTGTTCCACTTCTTGTTCTTCTTCAATAATCATGTATGTTGCATTGCAGGTCTCTTTTCCCTAGGATCTTTTCCAGAAAGCAGTAGCCCCCAATGTCAGTATCATTGTATTGTGCATAGTTTGTTTGGATGCTATGCAATTGGATATGTACATTATGTTGGGAAGACCATCAGATCTGCTCAACTGACCCAAAGCCCTGGAACCCACCAGAGGGGCTCCAGATTAGATGAACTACCCTGCTTCCAATTCCTTAAATTTATACTTCAGGATACCAATGAATCCATGCTTATAACTTTGTCTGTCAGGGCCCTGCTCACTTGTGGCTTCTGTAATCAAATTGTTATGTTATATACTACTTGTTATGTCTTGTCTACCCATTGTGCAGTGCTACAGAATATGATGCTGCTATATAAAACTATAAATAATAATGTAGATTACAATATTTTCCTAGTAAAAATACCAATCATTTCTACACCAATTACAAAATCTTAATTCCTCAAAGTATTTTGTTGTGGGGTTTTTTTTAATATGTTTTTTACAATTGTTTCTGTTCATCTCCTTGAAGATTATTAAGAGTTCGCCTTTTTATTCCGTCATTCCATCATGAATGCACAAGTCTCTTATCTACACAATATAATTAAGCAATATGAGTTGGTAGTTTATTCCACTATATTTCTGTACATTTTATGAGCTGCAGATATAAGGTATTAGCCAATAACCATTTTGGGTAATAGTTTTCAGTGTGGGTCATACTTATTGTAGAATGGATGAGCACTTCCTTCCCCCCCCCCCTATTTCTCTTTATCGCTCATCTTTTTTCTCTCTATGTTCTCTTTACCTCCAGTCTCTCTCTTTATCTCTCCTTCTCTTGTTATCTCAGGTTTCTCTCCTTTCTGCTTATCTGCTTCTCTCCTCTCCTCTTTCTTATCTTACCATTTCTCTCCTCTTTCTGATTATCTTCTTTCCTTTTGATCTTTGCATTTTTTCTGCTACCTCTCCCCTTTTTCTTTCCTCTTCTGTTTAATCCTTCCCATTCTTAGCACTCCTTTTTGTCTTATTCTCTCCCACTTCTCTTTATATCTTCCATTTCTCTTTACTCTCACTTTTCTCTTTGATCCGCCTTCTCATTATCTCTCATCCCCTTTCGATTTATTTCTTCTTTCTATTTCCAATCAGATGCCCCCCCCCCCGATGGAATTCCATCATGGAGAAGTATCTGCCTGTGCCATATTCCCTGTCTGCTCTGAAATCTGTACCCTATTCTCATGAAGATTTGTACCCTATCCGCTCCAAGATCTGTACCCTATCCAATTCAAGAGCCATATCCTATCTGTTGCAAGATCCATGTCCAAAATCTGTATCCTATCTGTAGCAAGGTTTCTATCTGAAGTCTTGTACCCTGCCGTGAGACTCCTGCCTTTGTCTGTGCATTGTCTCCTGTGTGTAAACCAGTCCTGTTTGCATTTACCTGTCCTCCCAGGTCCTTTTCCTATTTATCCAGCCTATCTATCCTGTGTGTTTTCTCTTTGTCTGTACCTTCCCGTCCAATATCATGTGGTACAGACCCCCTGCATCTGGGCTCCTCTATGACTCCCTTGTCGGGGTCCTGACACTTGGCCTTGTTTTCATGTCGGAGTTATGACTTTACGGAAGTAAGCACAATGTGTCTGCGGAAATGCGGACAAAGAAAGAGAGAAGAAGAGAGAAAAGAGAACAAGAAGATGCAAGGCACAACAATAGTGCTGCAGGAGTGGTCAGCAGAGAAGATAGGGAGACATCCAGAGAGTGGGAGTGAAAGAGCCCACGGATTTAAAAAAAAAAGTTTTTTGCGTAATTTTCATCCATTTTGTGGGGGTCTGACCTCGTTTTCATACAGATTTACAAAATCAGCAAATTTTGTTAAATGTTCAATTCGTACAAATCCAAATACACAAGTCTAGTGGTCACACCAAATATTAATTTGATTCAGAATTTTTGTCAAATTCTAAAAATAACAATGTCTATTTTAAAAGCATTTTTAGTTTGCAGCACATATGTTTTATCCTTTTATCTGCCATAAAAGCTTCAGCATGCCTTTTATGTGCTGGAAAGGATATTAAAATATTTAAGATTGTGTAAAATAACATACCTACATGTTTGGACCCTTTTGGTGCTTTTTATTGGTTTCATATGAATTTACTGTTGGTAAATCTGTTTGAACAAGACTGGATAGAGAATAAATGAGTTGTCTGATTCTGTTTTGTCTTTTTTACTACTGTGAAACATAGCCACCCAGGCTAAACTTTGCCTCTTCTCTGCCCTGTGGTATGTCAAAAGATATGAATAAAGATATTAATAAAGTGGTACCCGTTGATAAACCTGTACTTCTTTGAACTTGACATTTTTGCTACAATGCCCTTTAAATAGATCTATAGATAATTGCCACTAGATGGCAGCATCTAATAAGTTTTTTGAACCATTTAGTAAACAGAGCATCAGAATATTTTAATTAGCAAGTCGTAACTTTATTATTATCGTTGATATAATAATGATTGACATTAATGCGGACAGTGCTTTCCACTTCATTGTTGATTCTTTTTTTAAATTTCAATAATATTCAATAATGATTACTGGGCATATAAAATCAGAGCAATGACAAGAAGGATGTTGTAACATACCTCCTATATCCTGATATTAGCCTCTGTCCAACCTGTATAGCAGTCCAATTACCAACAATGGACCAAGCTCAAGTTTTTAAAATATTATTTATCTGCGGTTATCTCTGCGGTTTCACATGTTTCACACCAACCTTGCCTCAAGCTCCCGGGAGATACAGCTTCTTCTCCAGGAAATGCTTCTTGGCTAAATTGATATTTTGTGGGAGAAAAGAGGAATGCTTGTTTATCATTACAAAAGACTCTTATACCTGGGCTTTACTGTGGAGTTTTGCAATTAATACAAAATAAATATAACAGAAATTAAAGTTATTATAATAATAAATATAATTATATAGGGTCACCTAAAAAATAGGTGACCCTATATCTTTTAAAGCTATAAGTTATTCCCACTGTTTTTCTAAAACTATTATTGATTATGATCAAGTGTGGCAGATTCAGTTTAATGTTTAATAAATATAAATAATGCACTTCCCAAGGTATTGGGGGGCACTGTTCTGTCAGGGGGCTTGCGCGTAAATGTTTCTAAATGTTTAAATGTACCAATGTAATAAAGCGTTGGAAAATGCAAACAGGGTGCTGGGCTGTATAGCTAGAGGTATTAGTGGTAGAAAGGATGAGGTGGTTCTGTCACTATAGATTTTGGTTTTAGTCCATTCATTTTTGGGTAATGAGTTTTGTTCCCTGCCTATTGGGTTCTGCTGCAAATTCAGGGGCATTTTTAATTAAGAATTTTTATTCACGTGGTTGGCAGAGAAGGTAGGGAAACATTCGTATGAATTTGAGGTTTTTTTCTATGTTTTCATCCAATTCCTTGGGGGGGGGGGGGGGGTCTGGCCCCTTCAGTTCTTTTGAATCTGAATGTACAAGTCTACTGATTATGGTCTGAGCCTTTACATCCACAAAAATGTGCAGACTAGATGGGCTTAATGGTTCTCATCTGCTGTCAAATTTCATGTTTCTATGTATTACCAGATCAAAAAAGTATTAAATTCAACTGCTTGCTACAAATGTAGAATGAAGTGTAGTAGAAGTCCCTACTCCATTTCAAATGCTTATATTCATCTCAGATAAATATTTTATTTGCATTGTGTAATTATCCAATTGTTTTCATTCTATTTACATAGAAATGTAAAGCAATATCAGAAGTATTGACCGCCTCACTGTAACTTGTTACCGGATCAGTCATATTGAAATACTTCTATTGTTGGCAAGAGATTAACTAGTTGTTTATAAGTAGTTAATGTTTACAGAGGAAAGTAAGGCAAACTTCAGTATAACCTTGTAGATTGGAGATGTTTGTGTCGCCTTAATGGCCAGATTTTTAGGGCTGGGGGAGACCCCTGTGAGACTGCTGAGGCTTGCCATGGGCTAACAGCTCTGCCTAAATGGTGCACACAGTGTGAGCAGCTGCGCTACTAGTGCAGGATCTTTTATCATTTATTATTATTATTATTATAGATACATTTGTATTCCATTTATTGCCATATTTCCTTCACCTGAAATACACTTCTTGTTTTAAAAAAGTAGCTTTTATCTAGAAAGTGAACTGAATGATTTATCAAAGTTACGTCTCCCGCGCCTACCAAATAGTAATGTCCTTAGGTCAACATTTTCATTTTTTGTAGCTTAAGTTGACCTACATTTTGGCTTTTTTCATCTCTTTACTACCACCAATCATGCTCACATTTGGCTTTTATCCATTGCATTCTCCCTTGAACAAAATCTGCTCATAGCTGACTCATTCTTAACTTGTCAGCAATTCTCTGTTCAGCCAGTCAAGGAAATACACAGGTGCCATGTTATGTGCCACTTGCAATTACTCTATATTCTGGGGGTTTTTTTGGTCTATTCGGTGATATAATTGTTTATAATCCAGATATTCTATTTAAAGAAAGGAATTAAATAACTTTACATTACACAGAAACATATTGACATTAGTTATTTTCGCCAGTAGCAAACTATACCATGTCGCTGCCATGGGATCCCCTGTTGGCGGGCAACCTACTTTTATACTAGTTGTATGGCCCCGGCAGATAATAGATAAAACAGCAGATGTCTGCTTTCCCTTCTACCACCGATGTCACTTGCTGCACAATGATCAGTCCCTGTCCTGCTCAGAGTTTCAAGTCCTAATGTGACAAGTGTTTTCTAGCGTATTTCCTTATTCTGTTGGGTATAGAGTGGGAGGAAGACGGACATGGGATGGGGTGGATGTTGTGATGTTTACAGAGAGGTGGGGATGATTGGAAAGCAAATGATCAGAAGAGACAGAAAAGGAGGGACAGAGGTGGAGGTAAAGAAAAGGGAGAGAATGAGCAGGGGAAACAGAAGGAGGTGGAGGGAGAAAAGAAAGATGGTAGAGAGAGAGAACAAAAAGCGAGAGTAAAAAAGAGAAAAAGAGAGGTAGGGAAGAGGAAGAAAACAGGGGAAAAGAGAGAACAAAAAGGAGATAGAAGAGGGAGAGGTAGCGAGAAGGAATATAAGGGAAAAGGAAACTGGAGGGATATTTCACCATTCCATTTAAATAATGAACATTCTAGTGTTAAAAAACATATGTCCAGTTTGTTGGAATGATACAATTTAAGAAAACTATGATCAAGATAATTTACCTTTAAGTTCCAAAACACCCCAAAACACAAATGTTTCTTTTTAACACACATTGTAGTTTTCCGGTCTGTAGTTTGCTTTGATTTTACAAACCATATTTGTCGCACAAAAGTAACTTGGTTATGAATTATGCGCAGCTCATAGCTGTTTGTGAAAAGCAAATAAATATCACACAGCCAGAGCAGTAACTAAGGCTTTTAGCATCTGGAGGCCAGGTGGCTAATGAGCATCCCTTGCCGTATGGCTCCTAGGGCAGCTTCTCCTCTTGCCCTATGTGTTGTGCATAGAGACAAGCCGTTCCCACAACATGTGTGTTCCACTCTCACCTGCTCCAGCAACATGTGTGTCCAATCCCGCCCGCTCCTATAACATGTGTGTCCAATCCCGCCCGCTCCTATAACTGTGGTGTCCAATCCCGCCCTCTCCTATAACATGTGTGTCCAATCCCGCCCGCTGCCTATAACCATTGTGTAGTCCAATCCCCGCCCTCTCCTATAACAATGTGTGTTCCTCCCAGCCCTCTCCATATAACTGTGTGTCCAATCCCGCCCTCTCCTTATAACATGTGTGTCCAACCCGCCCTCTCCTATAACATGTGTGTCCAATCCCGCCCGCTCCTATAACATGTGTGTCCAATCCCGCAATCCTCTAGTACAAAGGTTTTGATTTAAAGTTTGTATATTTTTTAAGAAAAAGATCAAACGGTTGAACAATAAAGACTTTTCTTTGCTCATATTTACCAAGGTTGTCCATATCAGTGTAGGGCACTGTATATCCAATGAAACCCTGATAATAGAGGGATACAAATAAAAAAGTGGCATACCTTAATAAAAATACCCCTGATAATAATAATTCTTCAGGTCCATTGAGTGTTTTGAATTCACAGCATGATTGTTTGTAGACATGTCCATGGTGACATAGATGTGTTTTATTTTATGTATACATATTTCATTAGCAACTGCAACTCACAGGAGCTAATTGCTACAAATATAGCCATTAGGTGGTGCAAATATAACAATTAAATAACTAATTAAAATGACTGTATTTTCAATGTGCTATAGAACTTTAATTCTTTAACAGCAATTTTAATTTAGAAAAATATTTTTTTAGTCATCTATATTTAGGCTAATCAGAGTGCTATTTCTTTTATTGTTGTCCTTTCATTTTATCGCTTGGGAGTAGTACACCACTAATATGACCTATGACATTTGAGGATTCAGTTCCTTGACTTCATTATACATTGTTGATGTTCAACCCCTCTGATCCAGAAAGAGTTTAATTGTGCTTGCATAATGTATTGTTTAATCAGTAGGATTTCTTCTCTCACCCATTGAGCTGTACTACAGTTGCGTGAACAAGAAAGTACAACCTCCACATCTTAATTCTATGGTTCTACATATCAGAACATGACAATTGACTGTTCCTTTGCAGGTCTAGAATTAAGGTAAGTACAACCTCAGATGAACACCACATGACATATTACACCATGATTTATTCAACAAAAATAAAGCCAAAATGGAGAAACTATACACCTTATGATTCAATAGCTTGTAGAACCACATTTAGCAGCAATGACTTGGAGCAATAGTTTTCTGTATGACTTTTCCTGTCTCTCGTATTGAGGAGTTTTGGCTCAATCTTCTTTACAATGTTGCTTCAGTTAATTGAGATTTGCGGGCATTTGTTTATGCACAGCTCTCTTAAGGTCCTGCCGCAGCATTTCAATTGGGCTGAGGACTGGACTTAAACTGGGCCATCGCAACATCTCGATTCTTTTCTTTTTCAGCCAGCCATTCTGTTGTAGATTTGCTGGTGTGCTTTGGATCATTGTCCTATTGCATGATCGGATTTCTTCCAAGCTTTAGCTGTTGGACAGATGGCCTCACATTTGACTCTAGAATACTTTGGTATTGGAGTTCATGGTCGACTCAATGACTGCAGGGTTCCAAGGACCTGTGACTACAAAATAAGCCCAAATAACCTTATAACCTTTCCAAGATTAATTGTTTCTCTAAGGTCATTGTTGATGTATTTCCTCCTTGGCATTGTATTAACACACACCTGAATGCTCCAGACCAGCAAACTGATAAAACTTCCACTTTTATAGTGGTGGTCACACTTGCTGATGACCAATTAATCAAGAACATTTATTAGCAGCACCTGTCTGCTACTTAGGATCTTAATCCATATGGAAGCAGTAAGGATGTACGTAGTTTTCTTCACAGATGGCTTCTCCAGCCTGGCTTTATTTTTGTTGAATAAATCATGATACAATGTGATATGTCATGTGTTCATGAGTTTTATATTGAATAGTGAAGTGAGAGCATTTAAACAACAATTCTTCTGCAACACTCCCTGCCAAATATAATTTTAGTAAATAAACTCCATTGTGTGGTGGGCTGGCCCATGGGAAAATGCATCACATCTACAAATATTGGAGACAGCAAGTTCATCTGTACATTGCAATCTGACTTTATTGATTTTTCACTTATATTTCAGTATAAAATAATTATAGCAGTAAAAAAGAAATTGCATTTCTAGTGAAAAACACATCTACAGCCCGATGCAAACAACCATATATTTTCTTTAAAAACATTATTAGTAGAGATAATATCCCTAAATTTTTTTACAATGCAATATGATACAGACAATAACCTTTTAATATGCCATATATTATGTTGCATAAAAATAACAATAATTCATATTTGATTTATATAGCACCAGCATATTCTGCAATGCTGTGCAAAGGGTAAACAGTACATAACAAAATGACTTAAGAAAATAAATGGTAAAGATGGACCTGATAAAAATGATCATAAATAGTTTGGGTATTAATAATCATCATCATCATCATCCTTCATTCATAATTGCAATCTTCATCTATTAATATTTAAGTTAAGGAGCCCAAGCTCACTAGGTGGCACTGTGGATACATTACCTGAATAACTCAAATAAATGGAAATAGTAATATATATATATATATATTATAATATATATATATATAATATATATATTATATATATACTTTATTATAATACATTTAAAATTATTTACTATATTTAAATAAGCATAACTGCTACAAGTGGTTTACTATTACGCATCCACTCCTATTAAAACTGAGAATTTTATAAATCAACGTGAAAAAAAAAACATCATAAAAAAATCCAACTGAATCTGTAATAAAATAAATGAATTAATGTAAAATCTCTCCACAAATCTATGAGACAAGGAAGGAGACACACAAAGGAAGGTAATTTGTATGTGGCTAAATGCATCTGGTAACAATTTAGGCTAAATTATCATAAGTCACCCAAAAGTATTAAACAACAAAGTTAAAAAGCACACACCGAGCCTACAATTGGCTACTCACAGTGAACTAATAATTCCAAATAATAAATTGACTTGAAGTATTCCTAAGTAGTGAATCTACTTCCGAACATCGACCTGTGCATCAGTGCTGGGTTGTGAAAAGTCTTAAGAAACAAAACTCTAACAAAGTGGCAGCAAAAGGTAAGTAACTAAATAAACCAGAATAAGCCGATGTAAAGAAGGTGGAGGAAGCAGCCCAACGCGCGTTTCACCTGGATGGCTTTGTGAGAGGCTAAACGATGCCATTGTGGCATAGGTATTTAACCCCTTTGTGACAATGGATGTTTTAACATTTCTGCAGACAGAATGGGGGGAAGAATACAGGAAATCACATTGTAGGATTTCTAATGAATTCATTGGTAAATTCCTCGGTAAAATAAGTATTTGGTCACCTACAAACAAGATATCTGGCTCTCACAGACCTGTAACATCTTTTTTAAGAGTCTCCTCTGTCCTCCACTTGTTATCTGTATTAATGGCACCTGTTTGAACTTGTTAGCAGTATAAAAGACACCTGTCCACAACCTCAAACAGTCACACTCCAAACCCCACTTTGGCCTAGACCAAAGAGCTGTCAAAGGACACCAGAAACAAAATTGTAGACCTGCACCAGGCTGGGAAGACTGAATCTGCAATAGGCAAGCAGCTTGGTGTGAAGAAATCAACTGTGGGAGCAATTATTCGAAAATGGAAGACATACAGGACCACTGATAATCTCCCTCGATCTGGGGCGCCACTCAAGATCTCACCCCGTGGTGTCAAAATGATCACAAGAACGGTGAGCAAAAATCCCAGAACCACACGGGGGGACCTAGTGAATGACCTGCAGAGAGCTGGGACCAAAGTAACAAAGGCTACCATCAGTAACACACTACGCTGCCAGGGACTCAAATCATGCAGTGCCAGACGTGTCCCCCTGCTTAAGCCAGTACATGTCCGGGCCCGTCTGAAGCTTGCTAGAGAGCATCTGGATGATCCAGGAGAGGATTGGGCAAATGTCATATGGTCAAATGAAACCAAGGTAGAACTTTTTGGTAGAAACTGAACTTGTCGTGTTTGGAGGAGAAACAATGCTGAGTTGCATCCAAAGAACACCATACCTAAGGTGAAGCATTGGGGTGGAAACATCATGCTTTGGGGCTGTTTTTCTGCAAAGGGACCAGGACGACTGATCCGTGTAAAGGAAAGAATGAATGGGGCCATGTATCGTGAGATTTTGAGTAAAAACCTCCTTCCATCAGCAAGGGCATTGAAGATGAAACGTGGCTGGGTCTTTCAGCATGACAATGATCCCAAACACACCGCCCGGGCAACGAAGGAGTGGCTTCGTAAGAAGCATTTCAAGGTCCTGGAGTGGCCCAGACATGGCCCTTGATTCCGTTCTCGGTGTTGCTGAATGCCTCGATGTCGAGCAACACCATTTGAAGTCATGCTGGTCCTGGCATGACATTTGTTGTAAACCGTCTTTTTTCGCGTGACATGCCCAGACCGCCAATTGTCATCAAGGGGTGAAGATATCATTAACTCTTTTACACCATAACTAATTTGCGCATTTTGTATGAATCTCAGATAACGAGGAGGGCCCTCGAATGAAAATCAAGGGCAAAATCTCTAAAATTGGCTGCCAGTAGACTTGAGCAAAATCCCTTTGGACAAAATTTTACAAGCAGGGCAGCCCCAAAAAATTACAACATGACTAATTGATACTATTAAAATTCATAACTTACACACAATTACCATAACAAACATGTCGCTTTAATTATTTGTTTTTGCTTCCTATTGTAATGTGGAATTCGAGCGAGGGACCCAGTATGCCGGTACTGGTAATGAACACAGTCCCAAAAATAGAATGGTCAAACAAGCCGTGTCAGGAATGTAGAAATCAGCCTCGTCTGGAACAGGCAAATATCAGCTACAGAGAATATAGAATGGTCAGGCAAGCCGGGTCAGGAATGGAGAAATCAATGTACTCAGGAACAAGGCACAAATCAGCAACCAGTAATGAAGGATATCTGCTGCAAGAGCAGCAGCTCAGCCAGTACAATAACCCACTGAATGGAAGTGCTAGACACGGGTACTTTGGTGATGCGTTGTGGTCCTTGACGCGGACCGTGACACCTATAAACATACCTGGGAACTCCCCAGATTTGACTTGAGGTCTCCAGGTGAAGCTCTGCTTTCCTAGGTCTCTTTGTTAGGGCAGGGGGAGTAAAGTTTCGCCATGCCCACTTCCCATCCTCTTTCTCCTACACTGTCTGGGGATTAGCACTGGTAAATTCCCAGCCATGATTATATTGTGTAGATTTTTTTAATTATTACCAGCATTTTTATTATCAACATACCAAAAATACATATTTAAAACTGTTATGTATTACTTAATATTATGACAGTTAAGATTTTACATGGAAAATAGATTACATGCATGCAACTTCAAATGGTTAATAATAAAACAATAACAGGAATTATATCAACATTTCATCTAAATTAAACATTTCATTTGAATTAAATATTACAAATGAATACATTTCTTTACAGTTCTTGGTAATTAGTTATGCAACAAAGACAGACTAGTGGGTTTCATGGAGAGCTACTGACTGACAAAGGCAATTTTCCTCCAGCAACACAGATATTATTAAAGATTACCCATGATTTACTGTCTCTAAAACTAATAATGTCAAATTTCTCCTTTTACTAATCACTATGAAATTTGTAAAAAGAACTATTGGTTTCTCAGTCATCCCGCCAATTTGCCTATGAATCCATGCCTGACAATTGTTCTTTGTAAGGAAGGTATTTAATTTTGGTTCTATAACGCTCCATCCTATTAGTGCCTATTTAGATTTGCTGCAGATACGAGGCGAACGATCAAATGCAGCCTCTATCTCACCACCATGCCACAAATCAAATTAAGCATAATGCCCAGTACTCTTAGGTGACTAATTATTGTAATGAACTGCAGAGATTCCACATGTATTAATCACACATAAAACGTATACATTCACAGGGTTCAGCACAAATCAAGGATTGTTTATCATGGAACAGCTGCATCTTATTCCTCAGCAAGACTTAGGCATATGACCAATAGCATTATAAGAAGCATCGAGGGCCAAACAACCATCACTTCTAGATAGGCTTTGATGCCCTTTTTGAGAAAATGTAAAGTATCGTGCAAAAGTTTTAGGCATCTTAATATACAAAATGCAAACAGGGTGAATAGAATAAAAATATAAATTAAATCAAAGTCAGGGATTTTGTAGGCATATGGTTAGGTGTACCAAACAGGTGCTAATGATATCAATGTAATATGTAGGCTGAAATACAATCATAAATCAGAAACAGCTGTGTAGGAGTTAAAAAAAACAAAAACTTATGAGGAACTTCCTCCAAAATTGAATTTTGCCCTCAGATCAACTTACCACTTACAAGAATGAAGCAAAAAGCTCTGAATTTCCGTAGCAATTTGTGGGTCTCCATCCACTCTGTGGACATTACCCAACAACTTCCACCTAAATAGTGGCGTTGCGGTGAGGTCCTCCCCGATCCTCCAATCGGAAAAGAGTATGTCACTGCAAGCACCTCCATGTTGCCCTCTTCTCTTTCTCCCTGGATCCGTCTGCACTATTCTGTCCTTTAGTGCATACCACAGGGACAGCTTCTCCCTTGTTTCTCCAATCGTGGGAGAGGGTGTCCACAGAGGCCTGGTCAACCGAGCAAATACCAGGGAAAAGAGGACAGTTAAAATTAAAAAAGAAAACAAGAAGAAAGGTAGGGAATCATTTAAAAGATACGGTAGTATGTAAGACTGGGAAAAGTTAAATTTTACTTACAAAACTCCTGTTTTCTTTCAAGGCTATAATAAATGTGTTATCAGATGTACTGGTAAATCTTGAGTGAATAATTAACTTCCCTACACATATTGAAATACTGATGCACAGAATTATTCCACATAAATTCCTAAATGGAGATGAAAAACTGCAGCACAACCTTGCACCAGGTCACCCATCAAGAAAATGTTAGAACTTTATTGACGAGATGATGATAAAATGTTTCAGTGGCCTGGGAACATACCTGTGATAAATCCCCTTAAAGACGTATAGCTATTATCAAGGCTACACTTAACATATTCTGAGAAAGCAAAGAATGCATCAAAATCTTATAATTTACAAATTCCTTAAAACAGATGATTACATGAAGACATACTAAAAGTGATTTAAAGATGTAAAATAGTTTTAAAAAGTGTGTGTAAAAGTAAATGCATTTAATTAATTTGCACACCCCTGAATATTATCATCTACCTATATAGTGCCATCAGACTATAGTTCAATTTGTTACTCCAGTGTTGCACGTAACATAAAAACTATAAACAAGAAATAAGCACTCAAAATGCACGTCCAGTGGTTTATTCACAAATACATCAACATTTAAGTTTCACGCAGGGATCATTCATCAAGACAACCTACTTCACATCATTACAAGCTATAAATACCAATCCTAATACATGTGTCATGCCCTCCCCCAACAAGGACCTCTCCCCCAGTTGTAAAAAATATACAAAGGATATAAGAAATACACTACCGCTAATATACATCTCAGAATTATGCCTAAAAGACATTAAATCTCCAAATAAACATATTATTGTAAAGTTCTCAACATTTTGACACTTATGGAATCCTTTACGAATTCTATACGTACATGAAAGCCTATTGAAGTCCCTGATGAATATCATTATAAATGTATCTAGGATCCAAAAAACACAACATAGGCAGATTCTCATTTAAACCTTTTGGAAACACCATATCCATGGTTAATGTGCAGAAGACTTCCCTAAGTGTCAAGTCAGTCTTACCCACATAAGCTTATCCACATGCACACATAATTTTGTATACAGCATGATCCGTTTAAACATGTAATCCTGTGTCTGATGTTATATTGTTTATTCTTTTGTGGGTGGGCAAAATTAGTATGTGGACTCATATAGCCACATTACACAAGCCAAACAGCAATATGAACGACCCGTCGTTTTATATTGAGCTTGTTTATATTTTTCAATCGGGTAATTTCTTGTAGCTTGTAGAAATATGATGCGTTCTGTTTCTTTTCTATTCAATGTATCTCCCACTCTTCCTTTATCAATAATTAATATCTTTGAATCAAAAAATTGGATTCACTCCTGGCTCTACTCTAAAGTGACTGTTGCCTGGCAAAATCCTTGAGATATGTCACCATTTCTTGTAATTCCTCCACCAATCCTATCTAAAATATCAACATGTCATCAATAAAATGTATTTGGTAAAATATGGGTAGTTTCAGAATAAAAGATAAATACGTTCACAGCCCCTATTGAAGTGCCCGAAATCTAATTATAATTTTAAAAATAAAAATAATTCAGTGTCAATGGTAATTAAAGTAACTGCGTTACATATTCAAGGGGAGGACCATGAGATTGATTAGATGACCTTACAACAAGCCGCAACTACTTCCATACTTTGCCCGTGTGGTATCACTGTGTATAAACTTTGATTTGATTGAAAGGCGATCCAACAGAAATATTGGCAAAGATAAAAAATCTGGATATTTAACTGAAACATTACATGGGTTCTTGTTTCAAAAACCCTAGAAGTCCAGTATCATATAATGTCCCGGGGATCCATAAGCACAGTACCCAGCCTCCAAGGAGACCTATTGTCTACAATACTAAAACAGAATGCTTGTCCCAAATGTTTCATTTCAAACTAACTCAGTAATAAGACACATTTGCATTTACTTTGGACATTACTACTCAAATTTAATTAAAATGTATAACATTTGTATATTGCTGTTACCATTTGTATGTTGCTTTAAATTTAAGTAATTTCTGCCTCAAATGTATAATAGATAGTCCCAGTCCTAGATAGTCTCACAAGCTTGTAATCTCTTACACTTCAGGTAGCCAACATTACCAAATTTGCTCTTTTGCTTGCTCAGAAGACTCATAGTTTATGAATAGTTTTATCATATTCAAAGAATCTGAATGATTGAGATTGCTCAAAGAGACTAATAATTGAACTTCATGGTCTGTAAATTAGATGGGAAAATGTATTGCATTTCACAGGGAAATATACCATGTATTTTGGTTAGTATAACTATGCTTAATGTAAAAGACATGAACAAATGTTTCCTGAGAATTATAACACGCATTAGCTGGGTAAAAATTGCAGTATTCATATGACTGATCAATAGTTGTAGGAGACTCACAATGGTTACTTAATGGTTTACTGAGACTTTTCTAAATACTGTAGAAAAGAACGGTATTTTCAGTATTTTCATGACTTGAAAAAGATGAGGCATCTAATTATAGAAACTTGACTTGGCTGTGAATAGCTTCAAGTAATCGGATGATTATTGTGTGATGGTCATTGTACAAAATTTAAAATAACCAATGTGAAAAGAAGAACACCATTCAACAACGTACAGAGGAATAGATGTGTTTTGTAACATATATAGTTAAGATTTGCCCAAACATGAAATAATCTACTGACATCCTGCAAAGTGGTTTACATAACAAGTGTGAGATATTAAGAGCATGTGAAAATGAGCTTTACCACTGAATATTTAAAATGAGTTGTCAGATATAACTATTGCATTGGCATTATCCAGTGTTAATTATGTACAACTCTCCCCACAACCTCTCCTGCAACTGCTTCCATCCCCCACAACCTTTCTCTATGCTTGAAGGCTATAAAAATACATGGTTTCCCATGTTTTCTTTCTTCCACATTGCCAAACACACTGGCGCATCCTTTCAATCAAGGCCAATCTTTTCAGTGCTACCATCTCTATACTATTGTGTGTTACCTCAGATTTCTGAATCTGATTGACTGCTTAGGTCAGTAACCTTGTCACCTCACCCAAATTAGTGAGGATAGAGCACATGGGCAACTCAGTGCATTTAGACATGTAGACATGGTCAAGACAACTTGCTGCAGTTCAAATCAATTATCAGAATGGGAAAGAAAGGGGATTTAAGTGACTTTGAATGTGGCATAGTTGTTGGTGCCAGACTGGCTGGTCTGAGTATTTTAGAAACTGCGGATCTATTGGGATTTCCAAGCATAACCATCTCTAGGGTTTACAGAAAATGGTCTGAAAATATCCAGTGAGCGGCAGTTGTGTGGTAGGAAAACGCCTTGTTAATGTCTGAGGTCAGAGGAGAATGGGCAGAGTGGTTTGAGATAACAGAAAGGCAACAGTAACTCAACACTCGTTACAACCAAGGTATGCAGAATACCATCTCTGAACTCACAACACGTTCAACCTTGAAGCAGATGGGCTACAGCAGCACCGGGTGCCACTAGTGTCAGCTAAGAACCAGAAACTGAGGCTACAATTCGCACAGGCACACCAAAATTGGACAATGGACGACTGAAAGAATGTTGCCTGGTCTGATGAGTCCTGATTCCAGCTACAACACTCAGATGGCAGGGTCAAACTTTGGCGTAAACAACATGAAGGCATAGATCCATCCTGTCTTGTATCAATGGTTCAGGTTGGTGAGGGTGGTGTAATAGTGTGGGAGACATGACAGCCTACTTGATTGCTGACCATCTCCATCCCTTTATGACTTCCAGCAGGATAATGCACCATGTCACAAAGCTCACATCATCTCAAAATGGTTTCTTGCACATGACAATGAGGTCACTATACTCCAATGGCCTCCACAGTCACCAGATCTCAATCCAATAGAGCACCATTAGGATGTGGTGGAATGGGAGATTTGCATCATGGATTTGCACTGTATGATGGCAAGATGTCAATATGGACCAAAATCTCTGAGGAATGTTTCTAGCACCTTGTAGAAAGTTTGCCATGAAGAATGAAGGCAGTTCTGATGGCAAAATGGGTCCAAACTGGTACTAGCAAGGTACTGGCCAGTGAGTGTAAATATACCACAGTATTAGACATGTGCAAATGTTCAAAGAACTATTCAGACAAATATTTTGGTTTGTTTTTGTCCCATTCATTTCAGGCAATGACATGTGGTCATCTTGCCCCCCATGTGTTATTTGGAACATCTTTGAAGCTGGCAGAAATTCAAGTTATTCAAATGCTGGTATTTTAACTATTTTTTCAAGCACACAATTTACCACCAGCCTTTGTCAAAGTTTGCTGTAGTATTTGTTTGTGTTTTTCCCGCACACATTTTACAGCTCCTGGTATGTATTACTGTCCAAAAACACCAAAACGTGTGTTCAGCAACATACTTTAAAGCGGAAGAGAGAGAGACGGGCGCTGAGTGGTTTTCACTTACCAAGTTGTCAGTACCTGCTCAGCGCCCCTCTCCTCTGCGAGCCTTCTTCCTCGGTCTCGGTGCCGGCTTGTAATGCTGAGCGCCGGAAGATGACGTCATTTCCGGCGCTCAGCATTACAAGCCGGCTTATCAGGGCAATCAGGACAGTACAATATTGTGTCCTTCCTGTGCTCTTTGGCATAACACACCCTGCACCGTTTCTGCGTGTTACATATTTTTGATGTTGAAGGGAATTTGAAAGGGAAATGTACTACCTAAATTACTATAGCATTCCCTGGATACACTGAAGGGCTTGGTTCATCTTGAGCTAAGGTTCCCCCACTCAAGCTGAAAAGCTGGAAATTTGGCTTTTTTTAGTGGGGTTTATCTTTTTAACAATTAAGAAATCATTGAGTTACAGTCTGCTGCAAATGGCTGCAAAAGTTGATCAGCCAAATCAGCTCCCATATGTCTACTGTAGGCTATGAAGCAGGTTGGCTTCATATGGACCCGTTCTTTGCCCCGGACAGGAGCAGGCAAAGTGGCATCAATATTAATTTTGCTTAACATTCACACAATCTTCCTGTCCCTGTATTTTTGAGCCAAAAGTTCTTCTTGGCGCAAAGCTAAGGATGCCCCTATTTTTAATTTGGTATCCCTAAGCTGTTTTGGGAATTATCTTCTGTTTTGCCTTATGGTACCACAGGCTATGGTATCCATGCAAAACAGCAACTTGAACAAAAGGACAGGTATGTAGAAATTGCCCACAGTAAGGGAAAAACAAGGTCCTAGACGATTTTTTCACTTGTGCCCAGATGGTCTGGGCAACCTGGTGGGTCGAGCTTGGCTTCTTTCCCCTCATACACCCAGAAGGAATGTGTGTGGCCAGTGCTTTTAACTTTCATTAGGGACTCATATTAATGCAAATTAATTAATAATTAGTGGGTGAATCGTATTGGGGGTCATCTCAGGGTATTATCATTGAAATGTAAAAAGCAAAGGAAGAGTTTATACCTTCACCTTAACATCGCCTTAGTGAAAAAAAGGATTGAAATAATGGAGCTTTTTTGTTATCATAGTGAGTTCCAGTGGGAGTCGATATTTCCTTGCTTGCTTTCACTGTATTAGTGACAACTTGTTGGGTAAAAGTTAGTTTGGCAAGGTACATCCTCCCAAAAGTCATTAGCCATGAACAGCTCCATAAACTGGCATGGAGTAAAATTTGTGACATCCAGATGAATGCTGACATTGCCACTGAAGAGGTGAACATCCAGCAAATTGCCAGCTCCAGGGACCCACTCCACAAAGGGAACAGGATTACTTTGAGCAACACAGCTCCTCTTAACTGGTGGTCCAGCATCATCAGAGCTGCTGCTAAAGAACGTTCTCTTAAAGTGTGTCCTGAGTGGGGAAGTCAGGGTAATTTAGATAGATACAATTTTTACAAACATTGTATCCGTCACTTTTCAAAAGTGTGCACTTGATTTGCTCTTAAAACGTTCATGTTGCAGGGGGAATGTCTGTAGAATGATCAGTCAAGTTACAAAGTGGTTAGATACATCCCTATGTGATCCCGGGAATGCAGTGCGATCATGCATTAGTGATGACGTACGAGGTACATCAACTGCTGGGGACACTTCCACATGACAAACAGGTACGAAGGTATTGCTTGAGGATTAGCACATTAAATACTTAAAGAATTGCCTTTATCCATACCTGCTTTTTAATGTAGGACTTTATAACATTATTTAGTGTATCTAGGCTGTAATAATATTGTTCCATAGAAATATAATATAGATTACTAATGTAGCATATGAAGTATTCCATAATTCTATAGAGTTGCAGCATTTTGAAGAACTGATCTTAAATAGGCCCATTGACGTGCTGTTTAACCATCTGTATTTAATGGTGTGCACAATACATCACAGCAGGGAAGCCTCTCACTACAGCAAATAGCAAAGAATAGACAGCAGGACAGCAGAAAAAAATAGAAATGTACTTTGTTTCAGAAACTTTACTATTGTATTTCAATTAAATGTGAAAAGTATTGAGCATATTACTTTTCCTTCTTAGTTTAAAAAAACAATATTTAATTATATTACTTCGTATATATACAGCACAACAAGACACCTCAAGTGCCACCTTCTTGTATGACAAAAGTTTATTGCAGGTATTGTTGATGTTTTTCTCTAGAAGGACCATAAAACATGTTTAAATGTCAAAAATAATATGAATATGTCATATGCTTAAAGAAACAATGTGATGCCTCAAATAATTTCACCAAACAATAATCCACACTAAAGTACTTTGAGTACTTTAATATGTGTTCCATAAAATGTAAAAAAATAAAAATTGATTACTTACCTTAGGCAGAAGCCACAGCTCCCCCATGGTCCAATGTTTTTTCTTTTTTTCTCTTGAAATAGCCTGTGCATCTCCAGAACCGTGACGAGTGAGGGAGAGGGCGCAAATGCATATGGGGGGATCCTACAGAATCAGCTTTAAGCATTAAAGTGTATATGTTGGCTGGCGAGACCATTTAATTATAACCCATGTTTCAGAAGCCTCATTTGTTTTAAAGAGGCAGTAACTGTTTTGTTTTTTTGTTCAAGATTCACTTATCTCTTGTCTTTCAGCAGATACTCCTTACTTCTTTTCCATTACTGAAGAAGAGAGTACACCATCTTTGAATTATTTTACATATCAGGACATAACAATCACATGTTCCTTAGCAGGTCAAAAATTCGGTAAATACAATCTCAGATGAAGTACATAATCACATTTGTAGAGTGAATATACATATTTGTTTTTTAACAAACCCAGTCAATTGTTTTTTACTTTTAACCAAATATTGTTTCATTATTTTTTTTCTGTGAAGATCTGTCGAAATGATGCTCCCAAGTAGCTGAGATTACGTTTTAAATGTAGGTTAAAGAAGGTATTTTCGATATACTGTATTCATTCCATTAATTTAATGACTTTGAAATTGCTTTTTCCAATGTGTTATACTGCTATAAAACTAAGCAGAATTAGTCATAGGTATAAAGGTTGTTAAAATGTAGTTATAATAACAAGCTGAACAGTTTCCATCTGGTGTTGGAAAAAGGCCCATTTGCCAAAAAATATAATTGGTTTTTGCAAGATTTTTTTCCCCCTCTGTTAATGTCTCTTATTTCGTTCTTTACTTATACTTACAATGTGTTGTGTTTAAATGTTAATGTCATTTGTAACAGTATTACAGTAGATATCTATAAAGTAACCTTATCTATGGAAAAGGGGGAGTCAGCACCAACATGCACTTGGCTTCTATGGTAATTTCAAACTTTGGTACATATATCAATCCTCAAATGTGAGGGAGATCCACTGTACTGTTCATTTACCATATATAATCATGTTGTGTGTAGTAGTGTATTACTACTAACCTCAAAACTTCTAAGACATGGGCAGCAATACATTGGTTAAGTAGAATGATAAAGACTGATATGGTGTAGGTCCTAGTAGTTTAAGGTGGTCATAAATTACTTCAGCCAGTGTGAAAATAATTTGAAGAAGATAGAGTGATAATGGCTTTGTCATTGCAGGTATAACACCACAATAACAATGGATTATACAACAAGAACAAAAAATAAATTTCATTTGAAAACCTGGATGAAATCCCAAACTTTATAGCTACATAAAAAAGCTTTGAGAACTGCATTTGAATTAACACCGCAACATCCAAACCTACATAAAAGAAGAAACCGACAACTATCAGATGTCACTTATTGCAAAAGCTGCGCCAAGATCCCACAAAAGAATATACCACACAACTCCAAAACCTTATTAAAACCCTTCCAGAGACCATGCAACCAGAAATACACAATCCAATACCAGCCAACCCTGCTGTGGGGATCTTCTACCTGCTTCCATGAAAATCACAAACCAGGGAACCAAAGCAGACCGATAATAACAGGTCGACATACTAGACATATAGGCCAAAAACAGTTCCGACAAATGTTTTTGTTGGTTATGTTACATGCCCATCTAGGGGAATTTTTTCCCCACTCATGCTCTCATTCTCGTTCACTCTCCCACGCTCTCTAAATTTTTCTCTACCTTCTCTGCCAACTTCCACATCTTCTTCTTCATGTTCTATTTTTTATCTTCTCTCTTCTATGTTCAATGTGCCATTTTCATCTGCATCCCCACAGACATAACCCAAAGGGAACATAGGGCCAAATTATGTAATTTTTGATGATGTTCTCTCCATTGATCAGAGGAGGAGAAGCTCCACCATATTGCCTTAGGTGAGTGAATGGGGGCCCGCATATTTTGGGCCAAAATGTGGAGCTTTTTACTTTGTTTTTGTCCAATTTGTGGGGGTCAGGCTTCTTGGGACAGGTAGGGATATACTGTGTGGTGACGTATTCTGTCAATGATGGCCTGTAGATTGAGGTGATGAGGTCCTTACTGTAAACGCAGAGGAATAGACAGGTAAGTTTCCAACAGCATAGAAGAGATACAATAGAGTTTACGTCCAGACCCACCCCTTGGTTGTTTAGGGTGTATAGGACAGGAGGCCAGAAGATGAGAATCTCCTCCACAGTATAGGCACAAATTATTGTTCCTGCGTTGATTCTTTTCTAGTGTTGAGAGGATCTTGCCAGTCCCTTAGTCTCATATCAATGGACAATGCAAGAGACATCAGAGGTTCTAGTGATTCCAGGATCTGGCAGCATGCTAGTTCATCTCTAATGGTGTCAGAGAGACCCAGGCGAAATTGATCTATCAGTGCATAGTTGTTCCACTTGGTATCAGTGGCCAGGCACCTGAATTCAGTAATATATACCTCCACTGGACAATGGCCTTAGGTTAAGGCTCTAATGGCTGAACATGCGGAGGAAAGACGGTGAGGATCATCATATAATGTTGACAAGGCATAAACGAAGAAGGAACAGAAATGGATAATAGGATCATCTGTCTCTAGCAGTCTGTGGGCCCAATTGGCAGGCTCACCCTTCATCAGAAGAGGTCATGGTTTTTAATCTTTTGAATTTGGCACCAAAACGACGTCATTGCATGAGACGCATCTGCATGACAATGACTGTTTGCGTCTCATTCCCTGCTGGCATCTGTCAGCAGCGGGGAGGATACGGGTCTTAATAGGAAATTGTGAATGCATCCTCCTCCCTGCTGGCCTTCAAGTGATCTATGGAGTCATACAATTAAAGAAAATAAAGCAAATAAAAAAGACCAGATTAGTTAGTAATTTGGACACATTACATATTTTAAAGCATATTTTACTTTTACACACATAATGTGAAGTCTCAATATGAATTTGGTTCATTTGGTACAAAAAACACTATGTGATTCTATGGATGCTGAATCTTTTCAGTTCATTTCAGAAACGGCACTGCATCAATAATTTGCATTACAGAGATATAATGAATATGAAATGGGCTATGGAGGGAATGATGTTAAGCGTCTTCTTGGATTATTGGAAATACATATATAAATTATTGTGGCCATTCCCTTAAGTGAAGGTTGTAGTAGGCAAAATATTGCAATATTGGGTTTTGGTAATAAATCATTTCAACCAGTAATAGTAATAAACATGCAAAATCTACATCAAGTAACATTTAGGCAAATCAAGTTATTCCTTTTTTTCATCCTCTGGGAGAATCATTTTATTTTTATTTTTTCACAGAACTTACAGTTCTAAACTTACAGCTTTATGATTTTGAGGATGAATAGAGTTGTTAAAAACGAGATGGGTTAATTCCATTTCAAAATGCACAAGTAGAACGTATGCTTTTTAAAACAGTAAATGCTGTCAATGTTTTGACATAATTCTGGAATGCAAAGCGTTACTATGTACTTATGAGATCTTAATATTCAACTTGTTGAGAGGGACCACAAACTATTATGGACATCAGTTGGGAGAATAAGTGTAAACTTTTTTTAATCATCTTTACAACTCTACCACTCTATCAGACAGAGTAAAGAAAGCTTTTAGGGTAATACCTAAACTGATCAAAACTTGAACTACTCAAGCGTCTTACAAATAATCCATATAACCTCCACTACATGTATTGGGAGAAACTTTTAATACTAGATGGAATGGGATTCTCTGAATGCTCTAAACAACTACTAGATTTAATATGCAAATATGATTCCTGGGATTAAGTTATTACAATGCAGAGGATTGATGTTGGAGTCAGCAGCTTGCAGACATTTTGATTGGATTCTGAATGTAATACTTCAGAAACCAAATTATTACATTTGAATTACTGTCACATGTTGATTAAGGAATGGAAACATAAGACATTTCTTGATGGATCTGAATAATTATCATAGGGATAAAGTATACAAAAGGAAAGTTGTAATACTATCTCATCTCTGTATTCTAATAGTTCAAATGTTGAGGAGGTGCTAGATTTAGTCACTGCAGACCAAGAAAGAGCCTATTGTTCAACAAATGGCAAAAACGACGTGATGGTTTTGCTTAAGACATGTAAAAATCTATAGCAATAAAAGGGTAACCATAATTATGTTCAAAATTATTGAATCTTTAATGTACTACCCTTTTCAATTGAATATCAACTTTCTTGCAGTTTTATAAAACAGTGTATCATTTTATTCCAACCCCGGTGTTGGAATAAAAACATTTTTTATGGCTTGAAAATATTGAGCATTAGGGGAAGGGGAGATGATTGCGCCATTGATATTGAGGGATACTGATGAGGGAATGTTAGCAGTGGAGGAAGGGAAGATGAGGAGTTTAGTTTTAGAGAGAAAACGTGTAGACATCAAGTTAGAGTCAAAGGTAAGACAGTTTGTTACATAATCTAAGACAGAGGGCAAATAGATAGATAAATCTTGGTGTCATCGCAATACAGGTGGTATCGAAAGGCAAATATTGAGATTAGTTTGCCAAGTGAAGTTGTGTAAAGGGAGAACAGAAGCCTTGGGGGGACTCCGACCGAGAAGAAAAGGGGAGGGGAAGTGTTACCGGAGAGGGAGATGCTGAAGCTATGATCACAAAGATGAGATGTGTAGGTCATTAGTAACTTTAGTAAGGGCGGTTTTAGCAGATTGTCAAGAGTGGAATCTGGATTGAAGGGGGTCAAGTAAGGAGAAGAAGTTAAAAACATGGGTGTAAACAATGAAGTTGTAATGATTTGGTGAGGTAGGATCCCGGATGGTGGAGTGAGCCAGGCCAAACAGGAACCAAGAGAAGGCCAGAGAACAAGCCGTGTCAAAACAGGTAAGCAGGATAAGCCGAATCAGAATCCAGAGACAAGGTCAACAAGCCAAATCAATGCCAGACTAGCAGGAATCAGGAGCCGAATCAGTGAGACAGGAACAATGTCAACAAGCCGAGTGAAAATGGAGCAGTCAGTCACCATCTAACGCACAAGCAAGTAGCAAAATACACCAACCAAGGGTGACCCAGAAGTGGAAACCCCAGGTAGAAATAAGGAGAGATGGAGGCGTTTCCTGTAGGTAGAGGTCACCCGAGGTTATACGAGTGCGTTCCTCAAAGAACACGCAATTTCAGGTTTTGGGCACGCAATGGCGCTGTGTTACTGGTTGGCGGTGAAGACGTCTGATGGGTAGGGAGAGTACTCACTGCCCTGGAAGCCGCCAGAGAGGGATGCGGGACTGGGGATGCAGGTAAGCCCTTACAGAAGTAGAGAGATGGGGCGGTAGTTGGACAGATCCGTCAGGCTTATAGATAGGAGTTATGGTGTCATGCTTGAAAGAAGGATGGGACAGATCCAGCAGATTGAGAGGTTGAATATATGAGCAAGTGTAGAGACAAGTAGATAAAAGAGACTGAGTAAGGTGAGTAAGGGATCAGATCAAGGGGACATGTGGTTGGACAAGAGGAAAGAAAACTGCATGAACCTCATTTTCAAGAACAACAGAGAATTGGTTTAATCTAGAAGAGGAAAAACGTTCAGTGTATAGGAGGGTGTGGAGTCTGGGGGAGGGTAAGGGCAGGATGGGGATTAAGCAGATATTTAATACCGGGCTCTTTCAATATTATTATTGAAATATGTGGCAAAGCAGTAAGGTTAGTGGAAGGGTTTGTGATTATGAGACAGGGAGGAGATAAGGGAGGCAAAGTAAGTTTCTGTAGCGAGGGCGAGACCAGAGTAATAGGAACGTAGCATAAATGCATAGTGTAGGAAACCAGACATAGAATGAGACTTCCCCCAAACACGTTTGACAGTGCAGGAACAACATTTGGGGTGTCGAGGTAAGATAAAGTCAGCTTTAGTACCTCTATGTTACCAGGTTTGTTGCAATTTTTGTGTTCTATTTACTCTTTTCTTTTTATATCTTACATTTTCTCTGTTGTAATAATTGAAGGATGCATTTTATTCAGGTTGTTCAGTATTTAATCCATATTTCCTTTTATATTATGAGCCTATTTTTATTAAATGTCCTCCGATGGAACTTTTATAGGCACACCATACTACTGGTCCTGGTACTTCTTTGTTGAAATTATGTTTGAAATGTTTTTTTGTAGTTTCTACTAGAATATTTTATTATAGTCTGAAGATATCAGTCTTTTGTTTTAACCTCCATGTTGACCTAGTTGTAAAGTCTTGGTTAGATCTAAGATGTAATATTGAATGGTCTGTCCAAGAGACTTCTTCACTATTGATTTTTTCACATAAAAGAATACCCATTTCTTTCAAGAAGTAATCTAATCTGCAATATGAGAAATGGGGCTTGGAAAAGAACACATAAGTCATATTCTCCAGACGTCATACAGTGAATTATCATTTCTTGGAATGATTTTGCTATTCTTTTGCTTTTTTTTAATAAATGATAGACCTAAAAGGTAAACTTTTATCCATTTTAATATCTGATAAAGCGTTAAAGTCATCCCCTATCTTTAGTAACCGTTGAGCCAATTTATCTTTTTAATTTAATACTTTATTTATAAAACTTGGACATTTATTGTTGGGCATATACACTATATACTCAAGTATATAAGGTGTAATGAATTTGCATACCAATATGATATAGCAACTACTTCTAAAAATATTTTGATAGCTCTGTAGTAGTAGTAGTAAACCATGCCTGGGACGCTTGTCCCTTCCCATTGTAAATGCTAAGTTAAAAAGGAAGAACTTCCCTATCTAAATGCACGAATATATTATTCACTTGTTTCTAGTTGAATTGAAATCCTTTATTCAGAACGATAAAGAATTGCCTATTAATATTGAGACTATGATGGTGACAAATAAAGCCCTGTGTAGTTTAGATTTTCAGTAACTTTATGGATGTATTCATAATGATTAAGGAATTCCAGCGTGTGCTACCTGTCTTAACTATAGAGGAACCAATATGATAGCCATAATGGATTTATTCAGTCTTTATTAGGATTCATTTAAAAGTTAAGAGGTAAGGCTATGAGAACTTGTTGTTCTCCGTCTTTTCACAATGAATGCATGAAATTTTATTGAGTACATTAAATAATGGATGCAATACATTGATGACATCCTACATGTGAGCTGAAACCAAGAAGCTTTTTCCAGATATTTGCGGACAAGCTGAATCAAAACAAACTGAGCTAAAATTTTAAGTTTTCAATGATTTCCAATCATTAGAATTGTGCCTTCTGGTTCATCCAAACTTAACTATGAACACATTTTTCCTAATATGTTTATTTACAATAATCTTCAAAACCGAGGAGGGACCCCAACGAAACAAAGGAAAACAAATGTTAAACATTATGATTTGTTTGATTACATCAAAATTTGGCCCTGTTTTAGCAGGAAAGGTGGGAATGTAAATGGTAGAATGGTAGAAAAATAATCATGGCATGAAGTGGAAGGACAGTCTCTTTAATTATGGCTGTGGTTGATGGTTCCAACAACCTGTGAGTTTTCTTCTTTAGACATAAAATCTTGATTTTAAACTCAGTTGCAGCCAGAAATACGCGAGAGTTAGGCGTTCCAAACTGTCAGTTACTGTGTTACTGTGCTACTGTTAGCCAATCTCCAGTACTACATTACTAGCGTACAAAATTGACTGGGGTTCGGTGAAAATATTGTTTACAAATTTGGCAGACAGGCCAGATCACGGACTGTCATTTCTTGTGTTTCAATAATACACTTACACTACCAACAAAGCCTCATTTTTATAAAGCACAAAATAAATAATCCAAAAAATATTGTTCATATTTAGACAGGACAGGGCTCTGCACAGTGTATGAGCAGTGTATCATTTCTTGAAATACTGCTCCTGAGTTGTGTTACAGTAATACACTTACATTACCAACAAAGCCTCAAATTTTTGTAGCGTAAAAAATAGATTGTTGATATTTTTTTATAGTTAGCCAAGGGGTGTTGCACATGCTGTGTGTCCAAGTGGTGCTTTAGCTGAACTCTTATGTCTTTGAGAACCATCTTTGCCATTGCACACACTCAGTTTTGTATTGTTCCTTGGTTTTGTTGACAATAAACTTATATATTTTCAGAATCTAGAGGAGCAGCAGACTTTTTGACTCCATATCCTCCTGGCCAAACAATATTGTGTACAGCTCATTGGGCAGTGGTAAATGGGCATTCATGAGGAATGCAGTGGTCACAGAGAATTCATTACCTTCCTTACGCTCATGAATGGGTTCAGCAAAATCGTCTTAAGTTTTGTAGGAATTCAGTCCCATACTATATGCCTAGATGTGTCTGCCAGCCCAGTGCCTTGGTGCTGCTGCTCTTGCAACTCTATCATATTCATTACTATGGTGGTGATGGTCAGGCAATGCAAACTCTAGCTTGGATTACGCTTTAAGATGCTGTTGTAAGTGAAATATGAGTCCAGGAGGTGACAGAGACCCCCATCACTAAAACTATTGCTCCAAATTTCATTAAGGCAAGAAAAACCCCTCTGAACTTCATATGAACCAAATGGTCAGCAAATGAAATTCACTGTATGAAAATGAATGCAGCAAAAAACAAAAGGAAAAAGTTGTTGAAATTTCTCTTGGTTGCTGTGGACAAGTCTAACAATCATATATTTTCTTGGATTAATTCATTGGTAACATCAGAAGAGACAGATGCCTTGCTGCCTCTATATACTGCACATCAGCAGTATATAGAGTCCTCTTGGGAGGATCATCATCTCCTATCTAAAGAAAGGCGTATTAACAGGACAATGCTAACAGTTATAGAATAAATGTTTAGATATTTATGGATGTGTGAGGAAAACTGAGACAAGGTTCAGTTAGACCAACCAGCATTTACAAGGGAAAGGGAGAAGCATTAAATATCTGTGTGCTGATGCTGAGAGTAATGCTCATTGCTCACCTACCATACTGCAATTAATTGTTTAGGTGCAGAAAATGTGCTTTTGTTGGGTGTATTAGAGGAGCTGTAGTGTACTGTAGTGTATTACAGGGACTGTAGAGTTTAGTAGATTAAGACAGTAGAGTTTAGTTGATTAAGACAGTTGCCCTCAAATGGTACTAGACAAACCTGTAATTTTCGGACTTTTTTTTATTATCTTTTTATCATATCATCTATTATTTTTCATTGATAAATAAATACTAGTGACAAAATGAGGTATTTTACTGGTCCTGCTCCACATGGCCGCATGTTCCTATTATCTACCAGTGTCCATCCACCCAGACCCAGTGCTCTACTGCTGCTCCTCTTTGACCACCTTGGGTTCAAGCCATTAATTTAACTCAAAATTTACAAAAATGCCACTATAAACTTTTAAGAAGGAGACTATGCATAGTGTATTATAATTCACTTTCACAGATTGCTAGATTTTATGAATTCATCACACTTACATTTTGCATTTCAGCTCGGATAGACTCTATACTCTATACCACTGTTGTGGTGCAGTAGACATTGAAAATGGATTGTCTCATAAATCAGCTTATTATTTTATATGATATATTGTTTTTTTAATTAATATAGTTGATATGGTTAAAAAAATAACACAAGTATCCTCAATAGCATTGACCTAAAAGACAAAGGTACTTCCAGGTCAGTTTATGTCAGACTATGCAGCAGTTTAAGCTAGAAACTACTTGACTCGGGCACTATATATTAACATACAGCACAACACATAAATAAAAACACAGGAGACTTGAGGTCGTTGGAAAAGTGTAAGGCCACAGTGCTTTATTACTGTGACAAGTACAAGAAAATACATTAAGAAAATATGAGATAGGTTATGCATCAAATAACATGTAAAACCATAACCAATACCATTTTGTAGGGATATCCCACCAAATTCCAAACGGAGACCGTTGGGTCGGAACACCCTACTCTTCGAAAATTCCCCCAGGGACTGAACCCGTGGAGAAATTAAATGAACATGAATGTTGGTATAACAACCAATTGTAAACTCAGCATATCTCTAAAATTCCGCCATACAAACTACAAACAGATACTCAGGCGACAAAGGAACCCCAAAGCAATCCATGACGCGCTGCGTAGTTTGTAAAAGAACATGACAAACCCAAGAGTGCGGAGGGCCAATGCATAAAAAAATCATCCAGATAGTGGATCAAGGAGGGAATCCCAGACTCCGTCCTGATGACCCACTCCAAGAAACAACTGAAAGTTTCAGAGTACGAGCATGAGATGGAACAGCCCATGGGGAGACAACGATCCACATAAAATTGACCGTCCCACTTGAAACCCAACAACCTGAAAGTGTCCGGATGGACCGGAAGGAGCCAAAAGGCGGCCTCCACGTCAGTCTTCACCATCAGGGTACCAGCGCCATAAGATCTAACCCAGTGCAAAGCCCGATCGAAGGAAACTGCGCAATACTCATCGATCCCATCATGTACCCTTCGGATAGGATAAGTGATGTATTAATCTAAACTTGCCCGCCTCCTTCTTAGGGACTACGCCTGAAGGAGAGACAATTAAATCAGGAAGTGGGGGAAAACGAAAGGGGCCCGCAACTCTCCCCAAAGCAATCTCCTTCCACAATGTCTCGGAGACCACATCCGGAAAGGCCAAATTTTTAACATCAACTGAACTCCGTTCAACCTGAAAAGGAATACGGAAACCCTCCGTAAAACCGAACCACAACAATTCAGCAGCCGTCTCATCCTCATAATGTTGAAGCCACGGTAGCATCGCGTGGGCGTTCACCGGAGTTATCCCCTTTTGTAACAGTGCCCGTGGCTGAAGCGGACTTAGCTTTCTTAAAGCATTTAGAGGACGCATGGGAACCCCCACAGACAAAACACTTGTGTTTATATCTGCATGAAGCGCCCCATCGACATAAGCCCTGGTTGAACTGCCAGCAACAGCCTTTTTTGTTGCTTGCCGGAGACGTGGCCGCCGAAGCACCACTGGCAGCCCCTGGAAAGGGAATACCTGAAGACCTGGCAGGAGCAGTAACACGGAGCCACAAGGCAATATCCTTGTGGACCCAACGAATATTTTTTCGGACAGACATACGTTGCCGGAATTGCTCGTTGTAACGCAGCCATGCCATACCTCCATATACTCGATAAGCTTCGCCAATGCTATAGAATACTGAATCGTCTTCAGAAACCGCGTCAACTGAATCATCTTCAGAATCCGCCGCAACCACGGGTTCAGGTGAGTAGGGAATTGTAGGAGCCCTCTTGGCAGATTTCCTATGGCTAGCAGAAGACCTCTGAGGTGTCCCTTCCGAATGTGGAGCTCTGATAGACCCGGGAGAAGCAGAAGGTCTAGGCCGTCTGGTGGGCCTCCTAGCCACCTCTGGGCTAAGCCTGGACGGGGCCTACTCCTGCGGGCCCCGGCTGAAGCAAAAGGGCCAGCGGCCCCTTATAGTTAATATAGGCCCAGTCATGGGCCTATATCATGCAGTCATGCAGCCCTTCCTCTTAGCATGCAGGGATTGTCTTTACACTCATGATTTCTTTTTACTGAGTGATCCTAAAATACCACATATTTGTGGTATGTATGTGCTCAGGAGGTTTTATATTTTCTTTCTTGTTCCAGGTAGCCCAGGATGCAACATTAATCCTTAAATCATTAAATCATTGAGAAAATAATAATTTATTCCTTGTGGTTGCTGTCTCTTACATAACAAATCTGCAATGCCATTAAAATCATTGGGACTGACAGAGAGAAACATAATGCTATGGCTGTCCACTACTATCTGGCAGGCCATGGATCTCCGGCATCCTTGAGATTTTACGGTTTGGAGATGGTCCCTGTTCAAAATAGAGGCAGGGATAGGGTGAGGGCTTTATTATGCAGTGAATCCTTTTGAATTTCCGAATTATAAATAATAAAACAAAAATAATAACATTATATTAAGCACAGAGATTTTTTTTTACATTTTCACATTGTTCAGGTTGTTGGTAACCAATTAAGTGATTGTCTGAGCTTACGCACTATTTAGGTCACATGACCTTATAGGGAGGGCATTTAAGGTTACCTGTGAAAACTATTTGTCTCACCTTGATAAAGGTGTTTGTTAATGCCGAAACCAGTCGGTGTTTTCCGAAATAAAGAAAAAACTGCTTTGACAGATTATTCTGGCTGACGTTTCTACTTTTTCTTTATTCTTGATTGATGGTGATACATTCATATCCAGTAGCACCTGCTCCTCTGTTTCCCCTGTCTCTCTCATCGAGAGCATTTTCGCAGTCCTCTGTCTCTTTGACATCCTCAGGGAGTGTACTTTCAAGAAATGTAATTTATTCAGATTATTTTGATGTCATGTGGATTATTTAGATGTCCGTAACCCGGAATTTCAGGTTTCCCAGACAAAGCCGCCATGTAGCCGGAGAAACGAGCATTGGGTTGTCGATTATTTTTTTCTGACCACAGTGAAGAGGCTTCAAACTAGTTAGGGATATAATGCCTCTCTAGAATTGACGACAGCATTTATTACAATTATACTGAGCTTTAGAAATTGTACTAGAATTTATTACTGTTATCTAGTTTTAGGCAGGTAGAGAAGGGACTGAGTGGAATGGGTTTTAGAATGTGCTGTTCCCAATACGTGCCTCTTCTCTACGTAAGTTTTAGCTTTATACAGTTGATGCTTTGTAGTTCACCTACTTACACAGTATTTAAAGTGTTCTATTAGATTAGTGCTATATAGATTTTGTATTCCTCTTTTTTTCTCGGTGTTTCTTATTTTAACGGTGGCATTAAAAGTTAAGTTGCGTTATTGAGTTGTACTTATAAGTGTGTATACGTACACATAAATATTTTAAAATGTTGGTTGTCCACCTATACTTAGATAGAAGATCACAATGATTATAGTAGCCTCCTGATAATTACTGAAAAGTCAAAAGGACCGTTGAGACTTAACATAGATTTATTGTCTGTCATTTACAAATAAGTGATGCTAAGTTGTTATTCAACACTGTCATTGAATCCCCTCAGAGTAAACAGTCTATAGTAGAGTATGTCTCAGAGGTACACTAATGGTCAACACATTTAGGTCAAAGGCTTTATGTCATGGAAGGAAATCAATGACTTTGATCTAAGCAACAAAATGTTCCTTAGGGTTGTAGGCTTCTAACTCTCTAGAAATTTGATATAACAAACCCAGACAGGGGTCGTGGGGAGCTGTGGTTTTGTGTCCTTGGCTTTTATGAAGGTTCAACCACAACAAGCTTCTGCTGGAGAAAGCTTCGCTGGCCCTGTATGATGTGTAGTTAAATTGGTGAAAACACATTGTATTATGCATCATGCATGGTCAGCTTTAGCCTTGTTAGTGCTGGCCCTTCATAATGGATATTGAAGTGGGAGAGTTGAAACAACAACTGTCCCTTTAGTAAATAAACCCCTTTGTATAATACAAAACCCATTTGATAATTTGAACTGATCACCTTTTGTGCTATGAATTTATGAGAGATTGCAAACAATGAACTTAACGGTAAAATGGTTACTATCCCCAAACTAATCTAATTTCAAGCATGCTCTGCAGAAATCATGTCTCTTGTCACAACATTATATAATATAGAAGCAAACAAGGATAACTGTAAGAAGAAGCTTAGAGGCCTCCGTACTCTAAATTGCTGGTACAAAACTGCTTGCTTTCCTTTTTTATGAGGACATTGGGACTCTATTTCAAGAATAAACATTGTATGCAAGGGAATTTGTGGAATCCTTATTCAATCTGTTCCTAATGTTAGTATTATCCCAAATATGTTTGTTCACAAATAATGTTAAGACTTTTAAAGTTTTACTTTAAGTTAAATACTTTTACAACAGTTATAAATGTGCTGATGGTAAATCTTGAATATTTTATGAGACCTAATTTAAAAAAAGTCATCTATTAAGTTATAACCTATTTACAGGTACTGAGAACACAGTAGAAATAGTTTGTAATAAAAAAAATCTACATATATATATATTATATTATAGGTTTGTGTTAGATAAGATGAAAGAAATAGAGTTTTTTTAGGCAATGCAAATTCTAAGATAATTGTTAATTTAAATCATGAATGTATGATACATTATAACAAATTGCATTGTATGGGAATATACTTGATTGAGGCATTAGCCTGGTGTCTCGGATGAGGAGGTAATTGCAGGGGAAGGGGTGTATGTGTATGCATGCCTCCATACTTGCCAACTGTCCCGATTTTGCTGGTTGTGTACTATAATCCCATAATGGGGATTATAGTACACATCCTCTAGAGTGCCAAAGGTTACTTTACTATCCCATTGAGCCTCATGTCCCATAAAGCTCATGCCCTGACCATGTGAATAAATGACTAGGTTTGGGGAAATTTGTTTTTCATTTATTTTTTAATTCTCTGTAGCTCTCATATCATGAGTTTCCTTGTTATGCATTTACCTTCCTCAATATACCCTCTGTAAAGATAGATGCCATGCTGCAAATGTATTTACCGTATACTAAGGATGTATGGTTGTGTTGGTGATTTAATCTGTGCCATAATGACTAGGTGGAGCTAAATTATACTAATTATGTAGCTTGGCCATAGTGGGCGGAGCTTTTTTAAAATGTTGGCAGCTATGATGCTTCTAATCAGGGCCGGCCTGGGGCGAAGTTTAAAACGCAGCCCCCCCCCGGTACTTACCTTTAAAGAGTCCTGCGGCGAGTCTCCATGCATCTGGCCACGGGCTCTGGCTTGGTAATGCTGAGCGCCGTGAAATTGACGCCACTTCCGCGCTCATAGCATACAAACCGGCACCAAGACGCGAACCAGGGAAGACTCGCCGAGAGGTAGAGAGAGAGAGGGGCGCTGGCGGGTATAAGCGAAAACGCCACTCGGCGCCCCTCTTCTCTCTTCCCACGTCAAATAAAAAAACGCTTGGGCGGCAAAGTGCCGCCCCTTCTAAAGTGCCGCCTGGGGCAATTGCCCCAGTCGGCCCCAGTGTAGGGCCGGCCCTGCTTCTAATACATCAACGGTCTGTGGGCACATGTATCAACTGTAAATGGCAATGAGGCAGTTGCCCATTCGATCCCTGAAAAGGTGAGCTTTACTGTCCTTTTCGTAGGATCTTTTTGTGTTAAAAGTAATCGGAAGACCACAGAGTCCAACTGCTGAAGCTATTCTCAGTGGAATCACTATCCATTATATTGAGTATTTTCTAAAATCACATTGAAAACTCTTTGTGCATCATTGATTTTGGTGCTGTGCAAACATCCATTTAGGATGCTAGTTTTTCATCACAATCTGTATAAACAACAAGGGAACACGAGTTGCACACATCAGTCAAGCATTGAACTAGACAAATAACTAATCTCTGCAACAGCATAATCACAACCTAGATTAACCAGAGGGCAATGAAGAGAAACATTACATATTTTAGAACACAATCCAAAACTACTTGTTACTGAAACAAATATGCAAGCAGAGCTTCCAAGTATCAGCCAACTTGAAAATATCCATGCTAACCTGGAAATCATTGTAAAATACTTGCAATGCAATACGTAGATCAACACACTAGCATTTACCTAATGATAGATTTGGAATCACAGTAGGCTGAGTCAATTGAATGCATGCAAATTAGAATGATACCGTGTTCTTCTAATAGTTCGATCTGTTGGGAAACAGATGCTACTTTTTCATTAAGAAAAAAGCTACATTGGCCTTTTTGGATCTAAACAAGCTTTTATTTGTTGTTTTTTTTCGCAGCACTCAATTTGGGACGAAAAGATGCCAGAATAACAGTTAACTCGTGCTTTATTACTTTCAAAGTTTTTAACAAAAGTTTATAAATAAACAAGAAAATAACAAAACACAATTATAACAATGGCAGTGCTTTGCTCAATAGCAATCTCTAATAATAATGGAAATGATAAATATAACACGTAAATATGTCTGTCCTCAATATCTAAAAAATGTTCTTGTATTTTAGCAGTCTCCTTGGGATCTTCTTAATGGTGGCATGCATGGAGACTATTTCATGGAGAGGGCTTCAACAGCTGTTGCCCGAGGATGGGAGTAATGAAGCCTGTAGTGTGGGGGGGCTCAGGTATGACGGTGTGGGTAAAAGGTGTGGTGTTGCTGGCTTGGGTGGTGGTGCTTACACCAGGTGCAGGGAGGGTCTCTCTCCTTCTAAGTGCCGTAGTTGCATGGATTTTCTGGATGGAGCGCAGCAGCCACTCCTGGGATTTCAGTGTTAGAAAAGGTCCTGCACGGTCCAGAATGGCCAAGAGTTCATCTGGTGAGTACTCTTTGCAATCCACTCGCAGCAGCTTGGCTAGTCAGGCTGGGAGTGTTCCCAGTGTTCTTGCAGGATCTGTGTTCCTGGACAGGTGGGGGCTGAGCAGTGCCAAGCATGTTCTTCTGGTGGTGCGAGGGAGCAGTGCGTAATCAAGCTAGTAATGGACACCTGTAGCACCATTACAACCCCACAGACTTCTTTCTTCAAGAGCTTGTCTTCTTTGGATTATTAGTCCTCTGGCTTTAGACCATCTGATAGGGGTTTCACCTGGTCTATGCTCGCACAGTAACATTGACAAGGGAAGGATGTGGAGTTATTTTCTTTGCTTCCTCTCGAGGAGTCTATAGACCTGAAGAGGATGACAAAAGGAAGAAGAAGAGCAGGTATCATAGACTCCCTAAACATTCCAGAATTAGCTTCAGGCTTTTTGCAATCTGGCAAGTGGGGAAAAGGGAACCTGATAAGCTCTGTTTTGTTATGTTGAAGGGATTTGTGAGGCTTACCACTTGTACAGGAGTTTGGCATGGTGGCGGTATGACGAGCAAGTCAACATCTGGTGGCCAGCCAGGGACCACATTGATCTCCTGCTCTGGCTGAACCAAATGATGGCTCAGAAAGCATTGCCCCTTCTCGGGGAGTTCAAGGGAACTCATGGCTATCCAACGACAGCCAGTGTAGTGAGGAGCCTCATACAAGTTAGTTTTCCAGTTGCATGGTTAGTCTGGCACACCTGCCAGACAGACTGGGCCTAAAATGGGAAAGGTGACACATTGCATTTAGGACGTGGTATTGTTGGGTTCAGCTTTCCCCAAAAAAGAAAACTGGCTAAGGAGATTAGCCAGGTCTATATGGCAAGCCCGTTTTTAGAGAATATGGTGTTGTGATTCTGTGTTTCCATGCTGGGGTAGTCCCCAAGCAAGAGGCAGGTAAGTTCTAACTTATTCATCATCTGTCTTATCAGAGGGGAGGATCAGTCAATGATGACACTGACATGGAGCCGTTCTTGGTTTCATATACTCACTTTGATAGAGTGGTAAATTTTGGGGTGGAATGTGGGTCTAGGGGACCCTGATGGTGAAGGCAGACATTGCATTTCATGGGTTTCATAAGAATTTTCTAATCTTTGGAGAAAAGTGCACCATGTGGCTGGATGCATCTGTCAACCAGCACCTGCCCAGTGCCCTAATGCTACCCAGTGCCCTAGTGCTGCGTAATTCATAGATGTGTTTATCCAGTGGTGTATGGTTGCTGTTGTGGATGTTGGTGGTCCTGCAAGATCTAGTCAGGATCTCTTCCTAAACACTAAGATGTTGTTGAAGTGGAAAGTGGGTCCAGAAGGTGGCCGGGAGTGGGACCTACCCCCATTGAAAATATTTCACTGAATTTTGTTTCCCAATGAGAAAGCCCCTCCAGATGTTGTCCAAACAAGGTAAGGAAATATAATTTGTTATCCAAAACAAAAACTATACAATGTGTCCATAAGAAAATCTGATCAGCCTCCTGTCTGCAAATTAATGGTAAGACCAAGTGTTTAATATACCTGACTTCAATTAGAAAGTACAGTAACAAGCTAATATAAACCATTTCCATATGCCTTCAAAATCCCCTACCAAAGTGATGTTCTAAGCAGATGTCATAATGTACATCTAATATAATTGGAAGTAAATTGCTCATCCATGTCATAGTGTATTTTTAAGAGCTCAAGTACACATAAATTGCCTTTTCCAAACAGAATTCTTATGAAAAAAGAAAATGTATGTAGCAATACATACATTTGTCAATGTAAAAAGACATACATTTTCCGGCTTGTAAATACAGTTTTTGTTTCAGATCAGTTGTTCTAATCAGTTTTCCATTAAAGCGTTTATCACAAGGCATTAGACTAATGGGAAACCAATACACTGCATAGGCATTATTGATTGAAAGCATTAACTTTTTTTTGCTGAGAGACAGAGGCATTTGTAAATCATTAATGGTTATAAACTATGTAAAATGGCATTGTCATAACTGGAAAAAATATTTGGAAAACCCTCCTCTTTCCTTGGATTTGGTAATAGATTTAGTGTATACATGGCACACTTTTTTATCTACCATAAATGTATTACTAGCTATAAAATAATGGCACAATTTTGGAAAAATAGAGACAATAGAGAAAGAAACAATAAGCTCCATATGTTGTTCTAGCTAATTTGGATGCATCTCTGAGCTTGACTATAACCACATCAGTCTTCTAACTACTGTAATTCTAGCTTGTAAAGACTGAACAATGCAGTGTCATCTGGGGAGACTGATAATACCAGGGAGCATATTTCACGAAGACATTTTCTTTTCTCCATGTTGTAGATTACAATGGATTATATGGTAATCTATTATTTGTAGGATGAAGGGCGTTAGAGTGTTGCCATATTAGATGTATTAGGCTTTTTCTTCAATTGTTTCTCTTTCTGTGATGAGCTGTCAGATTGATGAATACCATATTGTGATGCTATAATAAGATAGTGTAAAGACCTTCAAGTTTAGTTCACAGCAGCAGACAGGAAAACAAAATTTGCATCTGTGACAGAGACACGTGGTTACGGAAATTGAAGATGAGGATGGCATTGACAATTTAGGTTGACTTCTCAGAAGCAAGTTGCTTGAAATTGAATACTGCTAGACCAGGGATGAGCCTAGGTTTACATGCACATATCAACATGCAACCTCGTTCTAACACCAGCTCACTCTACCACCATGTACTAAAACATGCATACATTCACCCTCTCACACCACTAACCCTAGGCTCACTCCTGACATTCAAGCACCATATTTTAACACCTACTCATGCCAACACAGTACATTACGTATAAAACACTAGGGGAATGCAGTCACTTTTTCTTTTAACAACTCATATGGAACAAGTATTGGGCCTTCATGCTTGTGAACAGTTACAGATCAAAACCACCAAAGAAACCACCAAAGGCTGGAAATGATGAGTCTCGTGGAGATTTCATGGAATCCCACAAAACCTAAATACAATTTATAATATACATAATGATATAACATAAATAATACAACTATGATACAATTGAAAATATTACAGCTCATATTTTATTTGTTTAATATAAGATTGCAAATTAAAAATAAATACAGAATAAGACCATTAACGTAATTTCCATCAGACTGAAACACACCCATTTTGTACAGATGTTTAATCTCATACAGTATGCAAAAGTATACTTTTATTTTATGTAAATAGATTTGGTTTATTGTTTGAAAAGATTTGTCACTGTGTCACTTGTTCCCTTTGCAGCATGGCCTGACTTTTATCCTATTTAGGTTTTACAAATCCTGATTAAGGTCTTGGCAACTTTGATTTTATGTACCTTGCACTATCCACCTTTTCATTTCTTCCATCTCAAAAAAAGAGAATGTGATATATTTCTGACAGGATGAATTTGTAAAACTAAAATGTGAGACAGCTTGAACTGAAGATATATAACCAATGGAGCTCTAAATGTTAACTTATCAAAAATGCGTCTTTTCACAGTTGTTTCCTCCTAATGGGCTTTCAGAACTTGTTCCCAGAAATTCAAAGATATTTCAGATGATTATGTGTCATGGACAAGCGTTGTTAATGTTGTATAGCTGAGAAACATGAGGAAAGCTATCAGCAAGGTCATAAAAGGTCATGTCCATTTTTTTTAAAGACTGCAAGTTGAGTAATGTCATTGTATTTCAAAGAAATGCTTTGGTGAGATAAATGAAACATAGCGGGAAAAATAGTAATAGTGATATGAACCGTGAACTATAGATTAAACATAGAGACTCCATGATAAGACACAGCTTACCTAGAAAGAGACTGAAGTTCTAAAATATTGTGTTCATGGATTTCAAACAATAATGACAACTGAAAAAAGATGTCACTCAACATTTTGAATGAATTGTATGTCAGTGTACATCTAACAAAACAGAAAACATAACAATGCCTTACAGTCTTTGTAAGTATCAACAAATGTATTCAAGTAAAAATAAACAATATACACAACTTTTGTGTAATGCATAGTGTGACGGGACCGACCTTACCCCGACTGGGTACTCCCGCCTTACGCTGCTTCCTCCTGCCGGGACACCAACAAGTAACCCCTTCAGCGCCGGGCAGAACCAGCGTTGTAGATAGAAGGAGGGACGTCGCTGCAAGCCGCATTAGCACTGTGGCTATCCGAAGCTTAGCTACACAGTGTGGCTATAACCCACCCCAAACATCAGGCAACACTCATGTTGAGGTGAAAGCAGGACTCATTTATTAAAGCCAAATACAGAGGTATATATATACACAGAAGTAGAAAAGGGGCAATACAAATATCACATGATCTAATTACCATGGCAGGAAGGAAGTAATTAGATCAAATCCTGCAACACAATATCCGGGGGAAGGACAGGATGTCACGAGACATAAATAATGACATTAACTGGGGACGTAGACGTGGAATGACGATAGACATATAATTGGCTTGAGACAGACAATGGCCAGGACACAGGGATAACAGGAGCTCACAGGGTTAACAGCTACCTGTTATGTAATTGATAATTAGGTATGCAGCAGTGACACCTAGTCATACCTACAGGGGGTCTTAAGACAAGGGTTAACTCACACAATAACAGGGGAAACATTTCACACCTATACAATTAACAATGCTAAGACAATCAGCCTTCTTCCTACCACAGGATGTCCAGCAGACGTTACAGTTCTGAGACTCTGAGTGCTAAAACATGGGGTACATCAGCAGACTGAACCCCTGTATCCACACACAGAAGTCTCTACAAGGCCTGGGCCCATAGTCGATAGGGAGGAGGCTGGCTCTCAGGCCTCTCCAGGGGCCCCAGTGATGGAGGGTTCTGCCACACATCTCCCCCTTACAAATAGGACTGACACAGGAGTAAACCC
>VKOC01046830.1:0-16760 GCA_009364415.1 Spea multiplicata | reverse complement strand
CCTGCAGCCAATATATATTAATATTAGACCCTGCTGCCAATATATTTGCCACACTGACTACAGATCAGGGGAAGACTGTGAGAGTCAGTGCAGTGTTCCCTCCTTCTGACTGCACCGTGACATTGAGAGGTCCTCTCCCCTGTAATCAGCTCCAGAGTCCCTTTGTCCCCTCATTCACTAAACCATACCGCTCTTTTACTTACACCCTGTAGTTCAGGTATAGATCAAATAAACAACACATGGAAACAGCACACGCAACTGAATGAGATAAAGAAAAACCTGTATTTGCAGTTATACATAAATAATGTATGGAAACATAGCAGATACAGATCAACAGAATTTGACACACTATTTGACATCCAAACAACTATAAATCATTCTTTTTTATCACATTATTAAAATCCCAGAAATCAAAAAAGGCCCAAATAAATTAAGGAGATTAGATATAATGGAAACTTCAACAAAACTTTTAGCCATTAATGCATCACAACCATCTTAGCGCTGCGTCACCAAACGAACAAATGAACGCCTCATCACAGATAACACAATGCATGCAGCTGCATATAACTAAGCTGAGTACCACTTGGTCTGTGAAACCAAAGGGGAATAGCGTCCTGTATACTGTAATCAAGAATTGAGTTTTACAAACTCTGAACCAACATCTAACTTTTAATAATATATTCAGATTGAAATAAGAGTAAATAACACAAAACCTTTACTTTTCCTCTCACTGATTTCTAGGCCTAGAAAGTTTTGTCCTCTGAAGTGACCACAAAATCTGGATAAATAAAAATTACAAAGTTCTATTTAACCCTCTACAGCAAGTAAAGTGCCAGGAAACAGATGACCAAACTCATATCAGATAACCAAACACATATCAGGGCAGGCTCTGCCACACTGACACCCAAACACATACCCCAGGGCAGGCTCTGCCACACTGACACCCAAACACACACACCAGGGCAGGCTCTGCTGCCACATGGACCCCCACATCAGGATGGGATAACCATATAAAATGCCTTCCACATTGCTTTGTTGTTTGTGTGTATTGACCCTTGTGTATTTGTGCCCCCCCAGCCACCCTCCTTTGTGCATTTTTGCTATACACCCTTGTGTATTGATTTATTTGATGCCCCCAGCCAGCCCCCTCCCTTGTGTATGATTTATTTGATGCCCCCAGCCAGCCCCCCTCCCTTGTGTATTGATGCACCAACCCCTTGTACTGGTTAATATAATGGCCCCCATACCCATGTGTATTAACCCCCCCGTTTGTGTATTGATATATGTGACATCCTTCTAACCACCCTGATGTGTAATTATGTCCCCAGCCACCATCTTTGTGTATTATTTAATTTTCCCAATGCAGCCCCCACCTTGTTAATGTCCCTCCTTCTGTCACCTCCACTATTTATTTAAAATAAAATACTTTTTTGCTGGCCTTCATTCTTGCACTGTAACACAGCAGGCTGCTCTTCTCCCTCATGCTCTTCTCCCTGTCAGGCAGTGACAAGCAACTGTTCTGTAAGAGCCCGCCCCCTTCAAAGGGCGGGACGAAGAGCCTCAGTCAGTGATTGGCATGCCAGCAATCCATTAAGCAGCCAGCGGAGGCGGTTTTACAGCCACTTTGAAACTGTCAGCTGCATCGGCTGCAATTGGAGCTTAGTGTTCAATGGTATAGCGTTTCACTTGGGGGGCACACTGGGGGGCACAGCATAATGTAGGGGAGGCCATGGCCCCCTCTGGCCCCCCCCTGGCGACGCCCCTGATTATTAATAAACATCACACAAAAAACTAATTTCCAGGATATTATCTTACCTTGACACTTTAAAAAATTATATATCACCTGTAGAAAAATGGCAAAGGGAGTGTGAGATTTCATTTCCTATGGAAAGCTGGGCTGATACTTGGTCGCAAGTTAGGACGGCGGTTCATTCAATTAATATTCAGGAGATGTTTTTTAAAATGCTACATCGATGGTATTTAGTTCCTTCTCGCTTAAGTAAATTTTCTAATTCAAACTCCAATTTATGTTGGAGATGCGGTTATGAGGAAGGGACTCAATTCCATATTTGGTGGGCATGCTGCAAATTGGTAAATGTTAAGTTGGAAACCTCCAGGCTTCTTTCCTATATATTTAAATGTAATGTCCCCGTCCATTCTCATACTTGTTTTTTTCATCTGGCCCTACCCTCTTTAAGTAGCTCACGCAAACTATTGACAGTTGACATTTTATTATCTATAAAAATATGCTTGGCTAGAGCCTGGAGGAAAGATGAAGCTCCCACATGGAAAGAGATAATCGATCAAATAACGTATCACGCAAATATGGAAAAATATTTTTATTTGTTGAATCAAAATCTCTCTAATTATAATGATATATGGTCTCCTTGGTCTAATTATATTCTAGGCACTCATGCATATAATTCTAATTCTATCCCTTATATATCTTTTCTCCTTGGATTCAAATTGTATTTTCCTTGAGTCTCTTTATGCCATTTTATTCTCTTATCTATTTAGTGTAAGACCCCAATGGGTATAGTGTCTTTGAAATATCTTCTAGTTACTGATAACTAACATTCTCCATCCTCCTCCTACCGCCACCTTTGAATGTATGCATCCCGTATGAATGTTTGTGCGTTAGTAAGTATGATAAATAAGTGAATAAGTAAACTAGGTTTGAACCATTTTGGATCTTGGTCTGACATGAGTTTATTGCATGAGCAGTTAATAATTTTGCATTATACTGTTACATTACATTGTAAAAAAAAATTGTGTGAATGAGTGAGAGAAGTACAGAATATGTGTAAATGAAAGTGAATTAGTGAGTGACTGTAAAAGTGTTTGTGTGAATCATAGGTGTATAATTGATTTGTCAAAAAGGCAAAGATGGTATAAGCAGGGTGTTTAAGCACTGGGGACCAAGTTGGTACAGGCAAGGTGTTTACGGGACAAAGATGGCACAGGTAGCTTGTTTATGGGACAAAGATGGCATACGCTCGGCTGTTTGGGGACAATGTTGACTCATGCAGGGCTGTCTGGGGACAAAAATGTCACGCCCTACATGTGTAATTTGGGTGCTGGTCAGGCAATGTGGGCACCAGGGCTGGCTTTGGGGTGTGCAACTTGTGATCTATGCCTGTAATTTAGGGGGTTTTATCTATACGTTTAACGCTGAGTTCTTGTGTGAACTCCAATTGATCTATAACTGCAAAGCTGGGTTTTTGTGTTATTCTGTTAATCTTTATATGCTATCCTATGTTTCCATACATCATTTATGTTTACCTGCAAATACAGGATTTGTATGTCTTATTTAGTTAATCAATACCTGGAGTGCTGAGTTTACATGTGATTTCCAGTTACCTGCAATGCTATGTTGCAGACATTATTTATGTATACCTGCAAATGCAGGGTTTTTATTTCTTATTAAGTTGCATGTGCTGTTTCCATGTGTTGTTTATTTGATATATACCTGAATTACAGGGAGTAGGTAAAACAGATGTGTGGTTTAGTGAATGGGGGTACAAAGAGACTCTGGGGATGATTACAGGGGAGAGGACCTCTCAAGGGAGATTGTTAAAGCATATCGTGCAGACGTGCCGGCACCAGACGTTGAATATACATACTGCATAGATGTCCCCCGCCGGCCCCGCAGGACCGGGAGTCAGCACCGGTAAGTCTAAGGGGGGATAGAGTGGCAGCATATCTCAGGGGGGTCACATCTTGGGGACAGAGTGGAAGCATATCTCAGGGGGGCAGAGTGGCAGCATATCTTGGGGGGGAACATCTTGGGGACCGAGTGGCAGCAAATCTCGGGGACAGAGTGGCAGCATATCTGGGGAGGGCAGAGTGGCAGCATATCTCTTGTATTTTTTTACTATGAATTTTTTTTCTAACTTTTAGGGTGCGGCCTTTATTCGGGTGCGGCCTATAATCGAGCCTATATATCGGCACCAGGGGCTAATATTAAAAAATGAAAAATAACTGCCAGTTCAGCTGTTATTTTGAATCAAGGTCTTTACTTCAAAGAGATAAGTACATATTATATAGTTAAAAATGGATGTCTAACACACACATATATATATATATATATATGCCCCCTACTTTGGCCCCTGTCCCCCATGTGCCCCCCCTAAATATGAAAGCTGGAGACGCCACTGATTTAAATTACTACTCATTATATAGTATAAGGATTTTTATATGAATTTGTATTCAGGTTATTTCTGCTTTTAATATATAGTATTTATATTGTTTTTCTGTTCCACCCACTGTAGTTTATGCACTTTTCTAGCCGTCACCATCCTAACTGGTTAAAAAACATCCCAAAAGTCACCAGGATTCGTAGAAACTGTACCAAAGAACAAGATTTCTTAGCCCAAAGCAATTACCTTTTAAATAAATTCAGTGAAAAAAAGTATCCAAATGATCTTCTTACCAACAGCTTAGAGGTAAAAAATTAGCTAACTTAAAAACAATACTGGCTCCTAGTGCCCTCCCATCTATAGAAAAAATAGATAATCATTTTTTTGTTAAGAAACCTCCTGGTTTTTATCGGTGTGGCAAATGTAAAGTGTGCAGAACTTGTTATGCGCAAAAAAAGAAAATGACATCCTTCATTTGCACAAATACGGGTAAAGAATATATCATAAAAAACTTTATACATTGTAATACTAAAAATGTTATATATCTACTACAATGTAAATGTGGATTACAATACATTGGTAGAACCACAAGAGAACTCAAGGTCAGAGCCCTTGAACATTTAGGAGGGATTCGTAACCATAATATCAAACACAGTGTCCCTAGACATTGTAATACATGTGACACTTTCTCATTACCAGAATTCCAAATTATAGGGATAGACTCAGTAACAGCCCACTGGAGAGGAGGCAATATCATCTCTACTCTATCAAAAAAAGAGACTCAATGGATCTTTAATTTCAAAACATATAAAAAAGATGGTCTCAATACAGATCTTGATATTTTAACTTTTATATGATTTTAGTTTTTTAGGTCATAAAATATCCCATCTATAAAATAAGGATCTCATTTTTTGATCTAGTTATTTCTTATTTTTTATTTATTTTTTATTCATTTTTTAACATATTTTATCACATACATTTCACACACATACATATCTTTCAATTTGATTACAGTTCTGGCACTCACTATCTGTGCATATATATTTCATCACTCTTATCCATCTCCATTTACATCTATATACTTACCTTATTCGTTCCGTATATTTTACTATGTACAGTTCATTTACCCGTTTTATATACACTTTTCCCTCGCTTCCCACCTCTGTTTTCCACCTCCATAAGCTCAGGATTATTCCTGTAGCTTACAGAACCTTTCCCGTATAAGATTTGAAACTAAAGAGGAGAAGCCGTAGAGGAGAAGCTGTGAGTCACTTCAGCGTCTCCGTTGCCTAGATACGCCGCGTCACGCATACATTGGATGAAGCCTTCACGATACGCATCTATTTCCGGATGAAAGTTACGCCCATCCAGGAAGAAACGGCTAAAGAATACAGCCGGTGACACTTGTAATATGTTGGCAGTTTTAAGGTGCTTTGTAAAAGGCATGCTGCATGATATCATTGGCGACAGAGGCAGCATAAAACCATGCAATCAGAGGGAGAAAATATTCATGGGCAACCATCCTCTGCACATGTGGACCATCGTTTTGCTTTGTGCTTCTTAGAAACATAGAAAGTGACGGCAGATAAGAACCAGTAGGCCCATCTAGTACTTTCCTTTAGTACCGGCCCTTATCCTATATCTAGCTTGGCCATATGCCTATCCAATGCTTGCTTAAATGCCTTTACTGTATTAACATCTACCACTTCTGTTAGAAGGCTATTCCATGCGTTCACTACCCTTTCCGTAAAGTAATATTTTCTGTTGTTACCATTACTTTTAAATAAACTCTCTTCCTTTATCTTGTTGATTCCCTTTAAGTATTTAATTGTTTCTATCATATCCCCCCTGTCACGTCTTTCTTCCAGGCTATATAGGTTAAGATCCTTTAACCTGTCCTGGTAAGGTTTATCCTGTAAACCATAAACCATTTTAGTAGCCCTTCTCTCTCACCAGTGAGCTGTACAACGGCATGAGCACTTCCCTCTTTCTACTGCTAATACCTCTCGCTATACAACCAGCATTCTGCTAGCATTACCTGCTGCATTGTCTGCCTACCTTTAAATTCTCAGAAACAATTACCCCTAAATCCCTTTCCTCACATGTTGAGGCTAGGACAGTATCAAATATTCTATACTCTGTCCTTGGATTTTTATGCCCCTGGTGCATTACTTTGCATTTATCCACTTTGAATGTGAGTTGCCACAGCTCTGACCATTTTTCCAGTTTACCTAAATCATTTGCCATTTGGCTTCTTCCTCCAGGAACATCAACCCTGTTGCAAATTTTTGTGTCGTCAGCATACCTTTCCATCAAGACCATCTGCAATATCACTAATAAAAATATTAAAGAGAATGGGTCCAAGTACAGATCCCTGAGGCATCCCACTGGTAACAAGACCTTGTTCTGAATATACGCCATTGACTACAACCCTCTGTTGTCTGTCACTCAGCCACTCCTTAATCAATTCAACAACATAAACTTAGAGATTGCAGTTTATTTATATTCTTCTATGTGGTACAGTGTCAAAGGCCTTACTGAAATCCAGATACGCAATGTCTACTGCACCCACTACTGGTGTTTATTGGCAAGAAAACTCTACTTTGGTTTCATACGACCATAGAACCTGATCCTATCTGAGGTTACAGTAGTGTCCAGCGAACTGAAACCAGTTGAGTTTGTTTTTGGATGAGAGTAGAAACTTTTTTCTTCAAACCCTTCCAAACAACTTATGCCTATGCAAATGTTTGTGTCGTCAGCAAAAAGACATACCTTTCCATCAACAATTTCTGTAACGTTGGCAACAGAGAAGGAACCCAGTATGCAGAAGATGGTGGTGAGTAAACAGCTTTATAAGAAAGCAGGACTGAAACAGCATACTTCTGGACTTTGACTTGCTGTACCTTCTTGTCTAGACAAGAAGGTACAGCAAGTCAAAGTCCAGAAGTATGCTGTTTAGTCATCCAGGCCTTATGGAGAACAGGAACACCATGTAGTAGATCAGGCCCGCTGATTAACAGGTATAACAGGTAGAACAAGGGGCTCAGTTTAGTAAACCAGTACCACAAAGGTACAGGCACGTCAAGCTGAATAATGAGCGCCGTGTAGTAGACCAGACCCACAGAATATAGGTAGGGCAGGTAGCAGTGCAGGATGCAGCAGTTCAGGTTTGCAGGATACAGCAGTAGCAGTCACTGATGATAATTGCTCACAGGAGTGAGCTCTGCATACACGATAACCAAGCACTGAACAGAAGTTTTAAGCCTCTCGCCCCGCCCCCGGTTAGTGACGTCACGGACTGTGCGTCCTTTCGTCGCCATGGAGGCAGGGGATAAGAGGAGGGCGTGGTGAGCGCGCCCGCCCTCTGTTCCCCTCCCGGCGAATGAAGAGGACACACAGACAAGGAGTCTTCGCGAGCGCCCGCTAAACGCGGGTGCTCGTGAGAACGGCAGTGGCAAACAGGCGGATGAGGTAAGTGCCGAGTACCCGCCAGGAGTGGGTACTCGGGTGACGAACTGCGCTGCGGGACATGACAATATCACTAATAAAAAATATTTCCCATTTTGTGAAGCTCAACAATCTTTTGCCCCACATCCCATATTTTTTGGTTTTACCCATTATGATCAATGACTAAGGGAATTTGGCCTATGTGTTACCTAATATTTATACCCCTGTGAAACAGGAAGTCATGGTTGAACAACTTCCTATTCCAAGTCACCCAGATGTACTAAAAATATCAATGGAAACATACATCAAGACAAATTTTCACATCATTTTTTCCTCATATTTACAAAGGGTGCCAATATTAGTGGAGGGCACTGTACCTTTATACAGCAGTATAACTTTCTCTATACTTTTGGGGCCCAACTCCATATATATATATATAGTTTTTATATATGTAGTTTTTTGGAAAGCATTGTAAAATAAATGCTGGGGTTAATCACATCCTTAAAGAAATCTTTTTTCTCAAGTCTCATTTATTTATAGAAACATAGAAACATAGAAAGTGACGGCAGATAAGAGCCAGAAGGCCCATCCAGTCTGCCCAACCTCTGAGTACTCTCCTTTAGTACTTGCCCTTATCCTATATCTAGCTTGGCATTATGCCTATCCCATGCTTGCTTAAATGACTTTACTGTATTAACATCTAGCACTTCCACTGGGAGGCTATTCCATGCGTCCACTACCCTTTCCGTAAAGTAATATTTTCTGATGTTACCATTAAACCTTTGCCCCTCTAGTTTATGCTTGTGTCCTCTTGTTGCGGTTTTATTTCTCCTTTTAAATAAACTTTCTTCCTTTACTTTGTTGATTCCCTTCAAGTATTTAAATGTTTCTATCATATCCCCCCTGTCCCGTCTTTTTTCCAGGCTATATAGGTTAAGATCCTTTAACCTGTCCTGGTAAGGTTTATTTTGTAATCCATAAACCATTTTAGTAGCCCTTCTCTGCACTTTCTCCAACATATCTATATCCTTCTGGAGATATGGTCTCCAGTACTGTACACAATACTCCAAGTGAGGTCTCACCAGTGATCTGTACAGTGGCATGAGCACTTCCCTCTTTCTACTGCTAATACCTCTCCCTATACAACCAAGCATTCTGCTAGCATTACCTGCTGCTCTACTGCATTGTCTACCTACCTTTAAATCCTCAGAAATAATTACCCCTAAATCCCTTTCCTCACACGTTGAGGTTAGGACAGTACCAAATAGTCTATACTCTGCCCTTGGGTTTTTATGCCCCAGGTGCATTACTTTGCATTTATCCACATTAAATGCCAATTGCCACAGCTCTGACCATTTTTCCAGCTTACCTAGATCGTTTGCCATTTGGCTTCTTCCTCCAGGAACATCAACCCTGTTGCAAATTTTTGTGTCGTCAGCAAATAAACATACCTTTCCATCAACACCATCTGCAATATCACTAATGAAAATATTAAAGAGAATGGGTCCAAGTACAGATCCCTGAGGTATCCCACTGGTAACAAGACCTTGTTCTGAATATACGCCATTGACTACAACCCTCTGTTTTCTGTCACTCAGCCACTCCCTAATCCATTCAACAACATTGGGATCTAAACCCAGAGATTGCAGTTTATTTATAAGTCTTCTATGTGGCACAGTGGGTACAATGACATATAATCGCAATGATATAGCAAGATATCAGATTAAGGTACAATGAAAACGCACATAAGGACCTCGGTACACAGTATATGAGCCACAAGGTGGCAAAATACGAGCAGTACATTGTTGAGAGAAGGGTACATAGTAACACAGTAATCGGACATCAGCCATTGTAGCGGACCGAAGAGTCGAAATGAGAAATGAACGAATAACCATAGATAGAACAATACCCCCAGGCTAGAAACCGTTCGAGATGGAGTGAGGTCCCTCAGACAACTGCATAAGTCACACAGGATGGAACGATGAGCGAGGGAAGGTGACCCCACAATGTAGACCAAGGTAAGGTCCCAGTAATGAGGGCATGAGAACCAGAGTAACAAAAGGAGGGGGAAGGAGAACAAAATAAGGGAAGGGGAGAAGGGAAGGCGGTACAGAAGAAAAAATAAACATTCAGAGATCATGGCGGATCAACCCCCCGGCAGGCGGCTCGCCGATACGAAGAAAATAACAACAAGGTAAGTCATGGTAGGGCAAATAGAACGAGAGTACCAGCACAGGTACGAGTTGAAAAAGGGGATGGAGAGAACCATGGAGAGCAAAAGGTCTGGAGCGCATGTACGGCTTCTAGAACACAGATCAGGGAAGAGATGGAGGCTGGCAGCGTAAAATAGCTGTGAAACGGGACGAGAGAAATTAAATCATTTTTGTAACCTCGGCCCTTGGCTGTGGACACCAGATCCTCCATGTTGCAGACATACACAACTTGTCGAACCCAAGCCTCTATAGGAGGTGGGTGAATCGAGCGCCAAAATCTGGGAACAACAGTTCTGGCCGCATTAATAAGATGAAAGGAGAGCGAACGATTGTATGAGCCAAAAGTCTAATGTCAGGATCGCGCACCTCCCTGATGACTTCCTCCACCCTGTCCCAGAAAGGCCGCATCAGCGAATATTCCCACCATATGTGAAGGTATGTGCCCCGGGCCAGGTCACATCTCCAGCACATGGGAGAGACTTGTGGGAAGAAACGGTGCAAATCCACAGGCAGCTTGTACCACCTGGATAATAGTTTGAAAGCTGTTTCCTGCGTCTTACTGGAAATAGAGCCCCTCTGCGTCAAAAGGACCATGGAATCCCAGTCTTCCAGAGAGAAGACTTGGTTTAAATCATGTTCCCACAATCGGAAGTAATATGGCTTATCAGGAAGGCGCAACGTGACCAAGATAGCGTATAGCCTGGATAAAAGATGAGCGGGTTTAGCAGCGGCCTCACAGAGCGTCTCTAGTGGTCTCTAGTGGCCTATGAAAAGAAGCGTCAGTGAGTAGTGTGGATAGAAAGTGTCGCAATTGACAATAAAAGAAGGTCAGGAGAGGTGGGGGAGATGGCGAGCGCGCAAGGGCAGGCAGCGGACGGAGGCGTCCGTCAGTGATCACATGAGACATCCGAAGAACCCCAGACCCAGCTGGCAATAGTGGTTTAACGGTTGGATTACGCAAGCCAGGAGGGAATTCTGGATTTTCCGTGATCGGGAAAAGAGGGCTAGGGAAAGGCAACACGGAACCTTGAGAATGGAGCTGGGAGACCACCCGGAGGGTCGAGGAGACGGTAGGGTGGCGGGGTATGCAAGGGGTCCGGAATTGCTTCCGGATCCACGGGATAGCTGCGACATCGACCGAGAAGAGTGAGTTCTCGATCTGAATCCACGGCTTATTGGAGTGTAGGGTCCACTCCACCATCCTGCGGAGGTGAGAGGCAACCCAATACATTTCCAGGTCAGGTAGGCCCATGCCCCCCTGAAGTCGAGGCCTGGAGAGATGGTGATACGACAGACGCACTGGTTTCTTATCCCAGATAAATTTGGTAAACAGTCTATGACACGTTGCGAAAAATGACTTAGGGAGAAAAATCGGGAGCGATTGAAAAAGGTACAGGAATCGCGGCAAGATGTTCATTTTTATTATACCCATACGCCCGAACCAAGATACATGGGGGAAGGCCCATCTCCAGAGGTCCCCACGGACAGCGGACAACAAGGCATAATAGTTAAGAGAGGCTAGTTCACCGACATCCTTGGAGAGATAGATACCAAGATACTTGATGGATGTCAATTGCCAGCGAAAGGGGAATTTACGTCTAAGCTGATTTTGCATGGAAGATGGGATATTAAGACCAAGTATCTCCGACTTTTGCATATTTATTTTGAAGTTGGAGACCTCGTGAAAAAGTTTTAAAGCGGCAACCACGTGATCCAGGGAAAGCAAAGGGTCAGCTAAGGTAAATAAAATATCGTCCGCATAGACGGAAATCTTATGAGAGACCCCCTCCACCTCAATACCTCTAATAGAGGCGTCGGCACGGATGGAGTTGGCCAACGGCTCTAAGGATAGAATGAAAAGCAGGGGAGAAAGGGGACAACCCTGCCTGGTACCGTTGAAAATTACCACCGGCGCAGACAGGGTGCCGTTTACTCTAATCCTTGCAGTAGGAAGAGTATATAAGGAAGAGACTAAGTTATAAAAAAGGGGGCCTACACCCAATTTCCTGAGGACACCGAATAAGAAGGGCCAGGCTACCCTGTCAAAAGCCTTCTCCGCGTCCGTGGAGACCAACAAAGAGGGCCCCCCCCCAACATCGGATAAGGGTGAGGAGATCCAGGGCCCTTATAGTATTGTCCCTAGCCTCTCTCCCTGGGACAAACCCAACTTGATCGAAATGAATCAGGCCTGGGATAAGCAGTTGTAATCTGGTAGCTAAAATTTTCGCAAGGATCTTGAGATCCGTGTTGATGAGCGAAATCGGCCGATAATTACCGCAGAGTTCCCTATCTTTGTCAGGTTTGGGAATGACCGTGATGTGAGCAGAATTGCTATGAGGGTGGAGCGGAGTGCCCGCTGCAAGGGACTTAAACAAAGTGACCAGTTGCGGGGCGAGAACCGGCAGTAACTTCTTATAATATAGCGGGGTAAAACCATCAGGTCCAGGACATTTCCCGGACGGTAGCGCCTTGAGAGCTGTGGCGATATCCGCCAATTGAATGGGGGCGTCCAAAGCGGACCTATCAGCAGCTGAAATACGTTTGTGGAGATGCTTCCTTAGATAAGAATCTACAGACTGAGACACTGACGAAGCAGGCCCACCTGGTGGAGAGAGGTTGTAAAGGGAGTGATAATAGTGATAAAATGTCTCAGTTATTTTATCAGTGCGATGGTGGAGAGTACCCGAAGCGTCCCGGATTTTGGGGATAAAAGTAGAAGATCGCTTAGCCCTCAGCGCCCTGGCCAACATCTTCCCAGGCTTATTACCTAATTCATAAAAGCAGCTTTTGGTCAGTAAAAATTGTCTCCTAACTTTTTCATTTAACAGGGAGGCCATAGAGATACGGAGTGACTGTATTTGTAAGAGGGTATCAGGGGACCGAGTAGCCTTGTGTTGTGCGTCTAAACGAGCCAATTGCTGGGAGAGCGAGAGTATCCTAGCCCGTTCCAACCTCTTCCGTTCAGCTCTCATTCTGATAAGGTGGCCCCGGATGACAGATTTGTGTGCTTCCCAAGTGGTCGGGAAATCGACCTCGGGAGAGATATTGTCATTAAAATAGTGTCGTAGGTGTTCTGCAAGGGAGGAGACGTTGTGAGGATTGTCAATTAGGTTTTCATTTAGTCTCCAGGACCAAGTCCTAGGGGGCAAGGACACAATATCCAGGGAGACGTGTATAGGAGCGTGATCACTTATAGTTGCCGTGCCAATTTCGGAAGAAAGAAGGGAACCTAAATGATGGTGAGATAGGAAAAAATAATCAATCCTGGTATGTCTGTCATGCACTGGTGAATAGTACGTGTAGTCTAAGTCCGAAGGGTGCTGGGCCCGCCATGTATCTGTCAGTTGATTTAATAAAAGGCGCCTTTTGATGGAATTGATACTGGAATAAGGGATGTGAGAGACCCGCGCCGAGCAGTCAAGGAGCGGATTAAAGGCCATATTAAAGTCGCCCCCTAACAACGTTGCACCTTCCTGAAAATCTGCCAAATGATTCAAAACATGCTTAAAGAAGCTAATTTGAGATTTATTCGGGGCATAGACATTGGCCAGAGTGAATTTTTGGGTACCTATGTAACATTTCAAGAAAATATATCGGCCCTCCGGATCCCTCCAGACCTCCAACAGCTGCAAGGGAACATCCTTATGAATCAGAATGGCTACTCCCTTCGTTTTGGAATTCGGGGAGTTGGCAAAAAAGGCCGATTGGAAGTATTTGTTAGACAGGGAAGGATGCTTAGATTGTAGGAAATGTGTTTCCTGAATAAACACAATTTTTGTATGGAAGGTCCGCAGCATATACAGAAGTTTGGACCTTTGTTGTGGTTTGTTGAGTCCCCGAATATTAATAGACGTGAATTTGGTACCTACTGCAGCCATGGAGGAGATCTGAAATGAACCCGAGATATCTCGCCGCGTATGCCGCCCGCCAGAAGAACAGCTCGAACAGGGTAAAAGGGGACTAAACATGAAAAGGGGAGGAACAATGACTGTAATAAAGCCAGATGCCAAGGCATCGAAAAGTGAGCCAATTGATCGCAGATGCAACCCGAAACCGTCAGCCCAGACCACAAATGGTCAGGGAAGGTCGGCCCTGGTAGGGCGGAACATAGGTGTAGACACCTAAATGACCAGGGGAAGCACATGACTTGGGGGTGTGCGCAGACCCCTGAGCCACAATAGTACTAAAACAATAAGGAAAAAAGAACATAAACAACCTCAAAATGTATAATGGAAACAAAAACCTCAATTAGAGATTGCAACCGCACCGTGAAGGTGTCAGACGGGTGTGTGTGTGTGTGCAAGCATAGGAGCATATGCGTATGTGATTCTTGAAAGAGGCTCTAGTGGGAAAGAAAACGAGAGAACAGTATGCCCCAGGAGTCGCCGTACAAGAGTGAAAAAAAAAAATGTGTGTAAGCAACAGGGCACACAAGCCCCGTAGAGGCCTCCGGGAGCGTAAGTGGATGAAAAAGCCCACGGGCGAAGGGGCCAAGTAAATGGGAGTCTGTGTGTGCTAGTGTGTGGAGGTAACAAAATTGTAATATGAGCAGTGAACATACTTGACATAAAAACTCAATGATATCTCGAACATTGGAAGTTAGCCCCCGGCGTGGAAGTAAAGGGCAAGAGGGTGCGAGAGATTGAATGTGTGCGTGTATGCGTGCGTGCCTTGTTGCGAGTAGAAAAGGGTCCACTTGGATCGGGAGGTACAACATAATGTCACATATATCGGTAGACCCAAAACTTATACGGCATATCCTTAAAACATCCCGCACAGAACCAAAGAAACGTAAAGAAATAAAAATAATAAGAAAATAAAACCTGGATGCAAACTAGGAGCCGACGATCAGAGCAGGAGCGAGCAAGCACAACCCACCCGGCAACGTGTGGGCAGATAGCAGCCAGGTAAAAAAAAAAAAAAGTAGGGGGAAAAGGTTAAGAGTCACCATCTCGTCCGGTCATGTAGAGACGTCTGCGGAGGTCCGAAGGTCGGTCGATGGGAGCACAGGGATAAATGTAGTGAAGGCAGCAGGATACATCCTCCAGGCGGTGCGGTGTAAGTTAACGTTCAGTCGATCGGCGTTACTTATCCACGGCGCGGGAACGCTTCTGCCTTTGCGGTCTGGATACCCATTCACTGGAAGGGTCGGAGAGTATCTGTGGCTGAAAAACAGGGGGCTCCCAGTCTGGTATTTCTACCGCAGGTAAACCCAGCGATCTTAGAAAGGGAGCTACGTCCCCGTGTTGGCGGATGGCAAAGGTGTCCGAGTCCTTGCGAGCTATCAGGCCAAAGGGGAAGCCCCATTGGTACGGTATGCCAGCCCGGCGCAACGCCTCCGTTATCGGCTTGAGAGCTCGCCTGTATTGCAGGGTCAAAGGAGAAAGGTCCGGGAATATGAGAATGGTATGCCCTTCCCAAAGCACCTCGTTGGCGGGTCGGTACTTCCTGAGAATGGTCTCTTTGAGTGGAAATTCGTGAATACGACAAGCCAGTAAATGGCTCGGTACTCCTCTTCGAGCCCAATCTCCTGTCGGACCAGCCTCTCTAGCTCTGCAACCTCACCTGGAGACTCGAGGTGGTTGAGAGGCGGCTGAGCGCGGGCGTAGAGTCCTGTGGGCCCTATCAAACAGTATTTTCATGTCGGACGGACGTTGCAGGACTGTATTAAAAATGGCCTGCAGAGTGGGGATAATGTCTCTGGGACCCCTCGTACGCGTAAATTGTTCCGCCTGCCCCTATTATCCACGTCGTCCAGTTTACGGGTGAGTGATACGATGTGAGAGGCCTGGACCCGCAGTTGTGAGGAGAGGTCATCTACAGTCTTGCATACCTTAGAGTGATTGGATTCCAAGAGGCTGACACGATCGCCCACCTGCCGTAGGTCAGATTGGATGTCGGTCAGGATGTCATGAATACCTCTTGTGGCTCCCTCCATGACCTCCGACAGCTCTGCCCGCGAATCAGCCTTGGTAGGAAGGTGACGAAAGGCTTCTTGCCAGGAGGTGTATTCCTTGGCTTGCGAAGCGTGATCAGCGTCGACCGGGTCTTCTGAGAACCCACTGCACTGGCTGGATGGTGAGAGTTGCGGCCTAGCCAGTGAGTCACGTGGTTCTGGATCCGCAGTGCCTTGGAAATAAGATTTCACGGAAGACATGCCCGATCTTTCGCGATCCTTACCGCCCTGGGGCTTGGGAGTGTGGGCACCTTTAGAGAGTTTGCCCATTTTGGTGTTTAAATGTTAGATGAGGTTGGATTAAGCTCAGGGGTCTGCGGAGCTCTGTGCTCAAGCGTCCATCTTGCTTCCCTGTTGGCCACGCCCCCATCCTTAAAGAAATCTTACCAATATAATTATGTATTATGCAGGGCTAATTTGTCAATGTTTTAACAGCCAAATAAGCCTAGGTTGATCCAGCTTAACACATGTCTAAATCAGCATATTGAATTATCCACCTCTATTCAGACGCTTAAATTAGTCTATCTCAGTTTATTGAATACAACATTTTTAGTTAAAAAAACAATAACTGATTTATCTCTGTTGAGATATAATCTGAAAGTGCTCTCACAGTGCTATAGCCTATGTGATACAATTGTATGGTTAAGAAAAGTATAAATAAAGTTTATGTTATTATCTCCTCCTTCCTCCTGAACAGGAAGGAGGAGATAATAATGTTTCAATAAAGACTGTTATAAACATATACGTGTTTGTATTTTATGAATCTTACTGTAATTATTGAATAACATTTACTGTATAAATATATATATATATATGTATGTAAAGTCAGAGTCCACACTCCTTGTTTTCTGCAATTAACAGTATTTATTAAGAGGGGCTAAACAAATTAACAATACATATACAAGTTACTATAATTTAGTATATGCTGTTACCAAACTATATATTCATTGATTGAATAGAAATAACAAAGAAACAGCAGGATAAGCCTGTAAACATGTGATACAA